>MWRJ01019878.1:0-17036 GCA_002157005.1 Melampsora allii-populina
GCTAAAACTCCAAAATCAAAATTAAGACAATTAGCTCAAAAAAGTGTAACGAAAAATAAAATAAAATTTAATAATCTTAATCAAGAAGATTCTCAAACTTCTGTTGAAGTAAGTCAACTCATTTTTAATTTTTTTAAGATCAAGTTTTCTTATTACATAATCGTTTTTTTTTGTCTATACAGTATGTTCTTGATCTTGGTGCACCAAGTCAACCAATCTTTGATCCCGCTTTAGCTTCTACAACTACGAAGCGTTCTATTCGACGTCGATCTTCTGGTCCGGCTTCCAAATTCTTAACTCCTACTCATAAACCGCGTAAATCAATGGTTGATGAAAGCTTCGAACTTTTATTCAAGAATATGACTGTTTCAAGTCCTCCAACCACCCAAACCGAGGCACGAGGCGTTGGAGAGAGCTCTGCATCTTTATCAGACTTGAAGCCTACCAAGGAGCTTCCGATAACTGAGAATTTACGAAGGTCTAGAAGAATCACTATTGCTAATACCTCTGAAAGCTCTGGGATTCCTTCGGATTTGAAAACCGATAAGAAGTTTTCTACGACTCAGAATTTGAGAAAGTCTAGAAGAATCACAATCGTCAATATCTCTGAAGATAATTCCCAACAACCTGAACCTGAAGTAATCTCTCAACTCGAATTAAATCAATCGAATGCATCTAATGAGGTATGCGAAACTCATGAGTGTGATGGTCAAAATGATGGTCATGAATGTGGTCTTGATCAGAGTGTTGTTGATCGATTGGATGTGGTTGAAGGAGTTTCATCGAAGGACCAAGATACCAATCTTGAACATGAAGCGGGAGAGGAAGAGGCACAGGAAGAGCAAGATTCGGATGATGAGGATTCAGATGACCAACCGGCGGCCCAAGATGACTTACAAGCTCAAATCGAAGACGCAGAGACAGATTGCGTACATGATGAAGACGATCCTGAAGATGAAGAGGGCCAGATATGCTTCAAAGGTCGTCGAGTGTCACTAAACAGGACTAAGAAATCCATGGTTGTAGATAGTGATAGTGAGGAAATTGATCATCCGATACCCACACGTAAACCAAAACTTCAAGTTTTCGGAAGTGATGATGATGATGATGATGATAATCAAAAACCTAATCCTCAAACATCGCACGAGCTTTCTATTAGTCATAATCGGCGTCAAGTTGATCAACCGGCTCGACTGTTGAAGTCACGTTACGAAGCAAGTGATAGCGATGATTCTATAGAGTAAGTTGATCTTTCTGATACATTTCAACGGATCGAAGTCAAAGATTTGTCAAATAGGGTCATTTGATTCATAATTCCTTTCATTTTCTGCTACTCTATAGACTTGACCCAAAAAGAAAAGCACAATTTGAGTTAAACAGAGCAAGAGTGCTTGGTTTAACTTCAGCAAAGTGAGTAACCTATTTCGATCTCATATCTTTTGATTTGTTAATTCCATCTTCAAGATTTCTCTGATTAACTTTGAATCTCGCGCAGTCCTCTCGAACCGCATTATGAATCTCCTCCCAAAGGCAGGACTACCACGATCATTGATCTTACTGACTCACCACCATCACCTACGAGCTCCAAGTCTGCCCTACCCCGTCAACGAACCAAGACTACCGCGTCCGTACCGCCCAAACTACCTACCCAATCTAAGACCCCCTCCTCTACGCCTCTTTCACGTCGTTCAACATCAGTTACAACGACGAAAAAGAAAGAAATACCATTTGCTAAACTACGTGACCATTTAGCAGAATCATTAATTGAAAGATTAAATCAAGAAGTCTTTGAAAACAAATTGCCAAGTGAACTTGATTTGATCTGGAGTAATAGATTAAACACTACTGCAGGTAAAGCTAAATGGAGTGTATTTAGAGATAATAAAACGGGTGTAATCATAAGAGAAAAAGTGGTGATTGAATTAGGTACCAAAGTAGTCGATTCAGAATCTAGATTAATGAATACTTTAGCACATGAACTTTGTCATGTTGCAACTTGGATTATTGATAGACAAAAGGTTTGTTTCTTCTCTTTTCTCCATCTTCCTTTTTGGTTTTTCGTGGCCAATAGTTCATTTTTACGATATGTGTGATGTTTTTGACGTTTAGGACGAAAAACATGGGGGCCACTTTAAAGCTTGGGCTCGTAAGATTCATAAAGTGATACCACAAATCGAAGTCACAACCAAACATACCTATGAAATTGATTATAAATTCAAATGGAATTGTTCAGCAACTGATTGTTCAAAGACGTGAGTTACTTTTTTTCACATATCTAATGAAATTTCAAGCTTTTGGTTGACTTAAGATTGCAAACAAAATATAGGTATGGAAGACATTCAAATTCGATCAAACCTGATAAACAAATGTGTGAATGTGGTGGAAACTTAATACCTGTACCAAGAATTAGAAAAAGAGGAATGAAGAAAGTGGCTGAAGAAAAAGAGTTAACTGAATTGATGGAAAACTTGATAGTCAAACTTTAAGAGGGTAATCTTTCAACTTGCTTTTTTATCTATCTTTTGTTCTATTAGGTTTTTTTCTTTTGGGATTCCATTGGGTATCTGTAGAACGAGGTTTTTGTTTTCTACTTTGTTGTCTTTTAACTCTCTGTTTTCCTTTTTGGATCATCTTGATTTTTTTTTGTGGATTGATGGTTTCTTGATTCTTGATTGACTGGCTTGATCTTTACAATCAGAAAAGGCATCATCTATTGTATCATTTTTTTGGAATTGATATCTTTGTTTGGTCAGCTTCATATGTAGATCCAAGTCGACCATTTCAATCAGATTTCGCGCGTGAAACACCTTACAGCTGGGTGAGGAGCCGTCTTATAGGAGATTGCTCGATGTTTAAAATGTTCAAAAAGGGGATACGGGCATCACGCAAAAAACAACCTCCAGTTAGAAATCATCTTCCAAGAATGTATTTCATGACCGAAGAACAGACGATGTCAACTTCAAGCCGAGATCATATTTCAATGAAGATGATTGAAGCCCCTTCTTCCTCAGATCGCTCCTTCTTTCTCAAATTCAAATTCAATCACTCATGCTCGACAAGGCCAATATTTGGATCAAATCATTGAAGTGTTCTCATAAACGAGAGGAATTTCAAGGATAACTCATATAAGAACATGAGATCTCTTCTCTTTTTGTTGTGGATAAGTGGAAAGCAGAGAGACCTCCTTTTCTTCGTGAAAGATTCTTTATCACGTGAATAATCGGAATCTTCGAAATGAAATCGTATGAAAATTGGTAGTCAGAATAATGAGCTTGAAAAGTGGGTCAGTTCAAACGCTGGCTCTATAAACATAAAAAGTTAGTACGGAAAAGGAGGTGAAGGCCAACTCGCCGCTACATCCCTGAGAAATGTAAAAATGGGCTACTTTGGAATTCCGAGGGAGTTTACAAATACCCCTACTGGTTTGGATCTTTCTTACCATGACGAAGTTACAAAACCCATTTTTACGCCAGAAGATCTTCGCCAGATTTTAAACAAACTGATAGAAATCCAGAAAAAAATTAATAACATACCAATGGATCACAACTCTAAGATTTTAAGAAGTTTATCAGGATACCAATTCTTTTTATGTCTTTTAATTCAAGGTTTTTTCTTACATCCATATTATGAAAATAAATCATATGCAAAATTAATTCGTTTAGGAATTATGCCAATTACGATTTGGTTAGCATTAGAAAGTATTCCAATTCGACAATTTGAACCAATTGAAGATTTCTTTCATATAAATTTTCCTCTTATCTCTTTTGCTACTTTTCATGCTATTTGTCTTTCGATTGAATTCGGTTTGTCAAATCTTCCAGCATTGGATTCTACTCAAACTGACCCCAAGGGCAAAGACGAAAGTAGGTGATGTTCTTGTATGTCGCAAACTTCATTATTCTGTGGACTAATTTAAATATTGATTTTGTAGATGATCATGGATGTGAAGTAGAAGTACTTGAGGATTTGATGGATGACCAACCAAATGACTCAAAGCTATGCAAGAAGAATGCATCTTCTACAATCCCATCTATGGGTGAAAGGATTAAATTCCTCATCTGGCTAATTTTCTCGTAAGCTCTTTCCATAAGTCAACTCATACATCAAAAGTATAAAAACCAAACTATCAATTCTCTACAGCCCTCGTGGATTACAAACTTCATGGTCACCTCCAACTTCAATAGTACCAAAAGGAAATCAAATCTCAATGAAAGAATTTGTTTTAATGACTTTAAAAAATTCAATCTTAAATCAATTTTTTTTTATAATCTTTTGGATAATTTCAATTTCATTTTCTCAGCATCCATTAGGAGTTTATGGATTTTTACAAGAAAATTTTAATTTACCAAATTCAATGATTTTACAAAAACTTTCCCCTTATCTAGTTGTTGTTCCATTTGCAGTAAGTCAAAAATTTGATTTTATAATAATCATCAAGCCTGTTATGAAAGGACATCATGTATCACATTCCCAAGTTTGATTGTTTTTATACTGACTTTGATTTGCTTAGTCATCTGCTATGCTACTCATAGAACTTTTAGGTTGTATGTTTAACTTGATAGAAGTCTTGGTCTATTATCTAGGACCAAAATTACTTCCTTCTGATCTGGCACCAGGGGAATGGGATAGTAGCCTTTATCCTCCTTTATTTAATGAACCTTGGAAATCAAGTAGTCTGATTGAATTTTGGTCAAAAAGTATGTAATTCAACTCTATCTGCATTTTAAACAATCCTCACACATCTTGGCTCATTATCTTTTATTTTATCTCTTATTCAGGATGGCATACTATCTTTCGTCGTCATATAGTCTTCTGTGGAGCTGATCCGGTAAATCTTCTTTCAAAGGTTTCCCTGATTTATAGAATTGATGATGATATTTTTTTGCTTCTCAATTTAGTTAGCTTGGATGTTCAAACCCTTTGGAAAGGAAGTTTCTAGGTTAGCAAGTATTCTTGGGGCGATGCTGTTTAGTGGTCTTTTTCATGAATTTGGTAACTCAATTCATTCTCTCCACAACATTTACTTTTGTTTGATCAATACTTACTAACTTTGATCCTCTGCTGATTTTTATTCACGCATGATAGTGATTGTAACGGCTTCAAAGATAGATCCCACTTTTTCTACCACTTGGGTCTTTTTGTTTTCAGGTCTAGGTATGATAATAGAAATCATTTTTAAAATACTAACTGGACATCAAGTAGGTGGCATAATTGGGAAAATTTGGCTTTGGGGTTCATTATCTTTCCTTGGGACACCGGCTATGGAAAGTTGGTGAGTACATATCACAATTCGTATATTGAGGAATTGATCAAGAGAGTGTTCACTTACTGATAAATTAACTTTTCTTCCTTAGGTTTGAAAGAGGTTTAGGAAGAAGTGGAATTCCTAAACTTTCAGAATGGTCTTTACTCAGATTTTGTATTCCTTTTGGTCCATGGTTTCCTGAGAGATTCATTTCTTTATTTTATATCTGAAGTTTATAGACCCCAGAATACTGTGTATCATTTCATTTTTGTTTTACACCTTTTGTAGCTCGTGATGTTCTGATTGGGATTGTACGCGTTAATATGGACATTGTCATCAATTTAATATCCAATTATTCCTAGTTTCTCTGCAGCAAAATCTGCTCGACATGGCCCTCATCTCTTACCTGCCAGTTATTTCATGTCGATCATCACAGCTGGTATCTTGCATTTTAAGTATGTGTCCTGAATCCTCACTCTCTATTTACTCTATACCTTCCCAAGTTGACATATGTCACAATGATAATGTACATTCAGAAGCAGATAAATCTGCTTTCAACGTACAAGGAAGTAATATTTGGGATCTTAAATAAATGTAAGAATATAGAATAACTGGTAGCTGGAGAAAGGCCTGGGAATAATTGGTTTCGCGCAACATATCAGAATTCGTATCGAGGTGATGCTTTCACGCAATCAAAAATATTACAGGAATTAAGACTCCAAAGGCGAAAAGTCAGCTAGACTACTTTGATCTCTTTTCCCTTCAGAGTCTTTTCCTTTAAATGCTTCACTTCATCCAATGTTGGTAATACAAAATTTTGTTCCAAAGTACGGTATGGCTGAGACGAAGATTGATCGGCAGAATGCTCGACAGGGTCGACAATCAAAGAGTTTCTAACGCCAAAGACGACATCCGAGTGTATAAATGGATCTCCTTTGAGATATATCGCCGTCACCAATGTTTCGAAGCCCTTTGTTGTGCAGACGCGCTTGTCAGTTCCGGGTTCAGAAATAGAATTGGTTGTCTGAGCACTTTCTTACCTCTGCATCAATCTTGAAATGTACATGAGCAGGTCTGAAGCAATGGCGCTTCATGTGCTTCAACAGTTCAGCAACTGTACCATCAGAAGGGATTGGATAGGGAACCTAATGACGAATAAAAAAACATGTCAGTATATAGACTTTATTGTAATCGAAAAAGGACAACATTTCATACTGGAAGGACTGCTTTGAAGTTAAAAGCTCCATTTTCATCTGTGGTAATTATTCCACGACAGTCCGGAACCTCTCTATTTGGATGTTGCACATCGTAAAAACCGTGCTCATCTGTCTCCTATTCTCCAAATTAAACCTACGTTAGTTCCACAAACCAAAACAAAACGTACGGTTCAGAATTTACCCAAACATCAATTTTCGCACCTGGATATTGTCATCATCATTCAATATTTGGTCAGTCCAACCGGGGATCCAATCACAATGAGAGAATGATGAAAATACCTTTGATTGCGTTTCCCTTCATATCAGTTACCTTGCCGTTGATAAAGAGTGGGGTACCACCCTCTTTCGCCACGATGCTACCTCCTTGAGCAATATCAGCCGCGTCCTCGGTGTGAAATGGTCCCAAGATAGTAGACTCGGTACAACCAGGTGGTTTGGGATGAGATTGTGCATTTACTAGAGCGGATAATCCTAGGATGTCGGACAAAAGTATAAACTCTGAACCAGCGAGAATCCCAAAGGGAAAGCGTTAGCCCGTGTTATCTTGTGATATATCACTGAGCTATTTCCAGACACGTGCGGGAAGTCTCGAGACATCTACCTTGTCGTATGTTGGAACACTTTTGACCAGTTCGAGTGAGAAAAAGGAGTCCCTGCATCTATTGTCAAATATTCAAGGCGGGTTGAATTAGAATGCGGTGGATCACATATGATGACAGCTTATGAGAAGAGACTTGCCCATTCGTCGGTCTGGAGACCCACTTCCTTGGCGAAGGCGTGTAAGTGGGTGACGAGCCTCTCGAGAACAAATTTCATTCGAGGATCAGCGCATTGGCTGTTGACCTAAGTATGGTCAAGTGTGTCAGTCCAGACTGACAGTACTACACTGGTTATACTCAAATTGACTTACTGCGATCGTGTTTTCAGTTATGGTTTCTACCGTTTGCTCTTTACTAAGACCATATTGGCATTATAGCAAAACATTGATGCAAGATGTTAGAGCGGCACCTCATACGACACCGGCGGTATTACTGACATAGGTGGCAACGTTGCGAGAAGTGCTTCCAGATCACCAAACCCATTCTTCATTGCCTGTGTCCACGCCATCATCCGTCCATGGATTGATGTATGTACAATTAGTTGCATTATCAGAAGAATACGTAGATACGGCGGGATCTCTGCGTTAACGTGAGCGTACCTGGTCCATCGCATTAGTCTCGGGGTGTTCGAATGTCATCTTGAAACGTAAGATATTCAGGAAAGGTATCCACGGTGGAATCACTCAGAGCTTGATGTACTATTTCGACCAGAGCGAATCAGGTTAACCAAAACAAGATTGCTGACTCACCGGGTCGACTCGGTAGGGTATGACGTCATATCAGAAACGATCATCAAGAAACTTTATCGTGGAGACGAGAGAAAGTCCCTACCTAAATCCACGATAAAGGACGTCACAAATGTCCCGATACATTTGATTCTACCCAGCGTAAGCTGTCATGGGTGAAGTGATCCATAACACCCAAGAAACCGACTTGGAAAACATTGTAAGGGGTTTGTATTGATAGGTTCAATTCATGCACTTCCTTCTTCACAAATCAAAGGCATGCAAAGCACATATGATGGTGAATCATAACCTAGGAACTTGGTAGTTCAAAGGAAAAGGCGAACGAATTATACGTGCCCGCCTTAGTACGGTGGCATTCAAGTGGACTCTTGCTAGCTCTTGTTGTTGCCATTTTTTCCCTCTGATTAGCTGATGAATGAGAAATCAAAGACTCCAAAGTGAAATATAAGGATCTTGTTTTCTTGGAGACGATTGGTACATAACATGAACAAACAGCTGGTTTATTGTGCATTAATCTCAATCAATATGACATTTCATGGGATAATGGCTTCATGTGTCTCTTGTTTTATCACAGTGTGGGTTGCAAGTTCTGAATCTCGTGGAGTCTGGACAAAGCCTGGTTCGGACCCAATCAACTTCATGAGTTTAAACCCCAAGCGCACAACAAAAAAATGCTGATGAATTCGACAAACCTAACCATGAAAAAGTCTCACAGTTAGGTTAACTGCGTAGCTCCCACTATAAAGATAGACTCCAAGCGCGCTGGGAACGTTCCCCACCAGGAATCTCGATCGTTAAGACTGAGTTTCATCGATTCAAACGTCGCAAGTGTTTATAAAACACTTTGCAACCACTGCCTGTGCCCTCACGTTGTCTTTATCGATCACCTTGGCTAGTTTTTGCGGTAAATGTTGCGTTTTGAATCAGATTGATAGAGTACCATTAAGCCGGCCTGCCGTCCCTTAATTTTTTTTAACTCATGGGCGTGATCGGGCGACTAGGAACTCTGATATACATTTCTCTTCAGCTTGTTTTCAACTTCTTTGCTCTTTGTGAAACAGTAAAATTCTATCAAGGCCTATGGCTTGACCCCCAAATGGTCATGAATACTATCTTGTCATCATGGCCCATTCAAGTACATACAGAGTGTCAAGCACTTGAAACCATGCAGCAAAAAGGAAAAACAAGTATGGAAAATTGAAATGGGTCTGAAAAACCTAGCAGCATTAGTGTCTAGGTATCGGCATCCGTCTATTCACGTCTTTCGATGGTCCAGAATGTGAGACGGCTCGCTCTGGCCCAATCTCAACTGATTCCTCTGAAAACCTGGAAAGCCTTAAACTTATCCAAGTCCTCCAGCACTACCCCAATCATACAGGCCAAAGGAACTGGAGCGAGTTCTTGCCGAACAAACTGTTGGACGATGCGCAGAAAAACTCTGTTCTAAACCAAGAAACAAAAATTCTTCCAAAAAGCACATGACTAACAGTGACATTTATTCTATTGTATATGGAGAAGACACATATTCCAGTTACTTCTCCTGAACAAGATTCTAATCATTCAGTCATTCAAACATTCAAAAATCGAAAATCAATTTCCACTACTTCTCAGCTTTCTTTCGTTTTTTCTTTTCTCTTCTTTCTTCATGAGATCCCGATTTCGATTTGCCTTCTCGTTTGATAATGATTCTCTGTAACGCACGTTTAGTTTCTCCATCTGGCATAGTTGACATATCAAAATACATTGGTGCGAAATCCAATAACCTATATATATTCATATATCATATTAGGGCCCAATCGAATGCTATGAATTGTATCAATGATTTACTTACCATTCAGGTTTGACCTCTGTACAGATTCGAATGAAGTTTCGTGTAGTCAATACAAACTGAAAACAAAATGTAAAAGGAAGAGTTCAAGTGATCAGTCAAAACAATACAATTGAAAAATAGAGTGAAGCAACATACCTCATTGTAGAGCACCCATTCAGGATTATTATCCAATCCACAGCTAGGGTGAAGCCCTACTACTTGCCCATCCCGAGTGGTATAACTTCCCTTAGCACCTTCTTTATGTGCCACTTGCATAAAGTATCCAGTAGTGATAGCCATTCGAATATTGGTATAATAATTCTTATCATTAAAGTCGGTTGAGACGAGATCGAGATCAAATCGTTCCATGGTTCGTGTGAGTTGTGATCGCACATTATCAGCTTGAAGCATCGCTCGATGGCCAACATAATTCTGCCAACACCAACCAGTCGGGTCGCTTTCTATCAATCGGAATTGACAGAAAGTATCGTCAGTCGGGTAATCGAACAGGGGGTGAAACTCGGGCTATCCGAGGATCTTGGACTTACGACTCTTGTAGGCATGGAAAAGGTTCAAAAGCGTCAAATGATCACCGTCAGGATGTGTGAACTGTGCCCTAGCGTCATCGGCTTCCTTACGTTGATTGTGGGGACGCAAGAACGGATTGGGGACTAGAAAACGCCCGAATTGAGTGGAGTTTTGTGAACATCAAAGACCACTGAACACATACCTGACAACATGGCAGCAATGCTCAAAATCTCGTTACTACACTTGAACTCTGAACTAGAAATCAACATTTTCGAAAGTTGCGGGTCGAGAGGAAACTCGGCCATGATGGCTCCTAGCGGTGTCAAGTTTCCATCGTCGTCAAACGCAGCCAGATAGTTCAACAGCTCCAAAGCTCGCATCACCGTCTCAGGTGCAGGTGGGTCCATATAATCGAAATGGACCAAGTCATCGACTCCCAACTTCTTCAATTCTAACACCACACTAGCCAGATTTGAACGAAGGATTTCGGGATAGGTTTGTTCCTCTAACTCTTTGACGAAACTAGATTCCGTGTATAACCTGAAGCATTTCCCTGGTCGCGTTCGACCCGCCCGTCCGGCACGTTGTTGAGCGGAAGCTTTAGAGATGGGGGAGACAAGCAATGACTCGACTCGAATACGAGGGTTATAGATCTTCTGTTTCGAAAAACCCGGGTCGATCACGTACACAATCCCATCGATGGTCAATGAAGTTTCGGCAATGTTGGTCGAGACGACTACTTTTCGACCAGGTGGTCCATTTCGGGTGAGAGGTGGTGGAGGTGGATCAAAGATACGTTGTTGTTGCTGAGGGGGAAGGGATGAATAAAGTGGTACACATTTCAGAGGTCCTATCGCAGAGGAGTTAGCGGCTAGATTATCGGCTTCAATCGAGATTTTGCGACAAGCATCTTCAATCTCCTCCTCTCCAGTCAAGAAGACTAAAACATCTCCAGGTTCTTCAGCTTGATGAATCATCAACACAGTCCGGATCGCCGCTTCTAGATAATCAGGTTCAGGCTCAGGTGTGTAGAAGGTTTCCACAGGGAAGGTTCTACCAGGAACTTTCAGTAAGGGAGCTTTGTTGAAATAGGATTGAAATTTGACCGCATCGAGTGTTGCGGACATGACAATGATCTTGAGGTCAGAGCGACGTTTAGCAATGTCTTTCAACAAGCCCATCAGAATATCAGTTGCAAGGGTCCGTTCGTGAGCTTCATCAAGAATGATGGTCGAATATCTTTCGAGTCGATTATCATGAATAGCTTCTCTTAATAACATTCCATCGGTCATGTCTTGGGAAATAGTTGAGGGTCAATGTGGGTTCAAGAGAGGTCGTTTGCCGGGAACTGGAGTTGAAAGTCTTACATTTCAAAATGGTAGATGGACTGGTACAGTCTTCGAATCTGATACTGTAACCTACTTGTTCGCCTAACTTGACGTCCATCTCATCGGCTACACGTTTAGCTACGCTCATCGCCGCTACTCGTCTGGGTTGAGTACAAGCGATTTGTTTATTTTTGATATGAGGTAGATCGCTGTATACTGCATATTGCGGAATTCTAGAGATCATAGCAATTTCAATTCAAATTCAAGGTGGTAATGTCATGATAGAATCCACATACTGAGTCGTCTTTCCTGATCCTGTTTCTCCTTCCATGACTACAAACTGATTTTGATTGTACATTTCAAAAAACTCTGGCATCTAATATTATGATCGAGTTCCGTAAAAAATCGATATATCATTTTATGTTTGGTCGTCAAACAGGATCATCTCTGTCAGCCAAATAACGTCGAAGAGGAATCGTCGGTGAACAGAACACCACGATTGATTGATGGATAAAGAAAGATAGAAAGATAGAGAAAAGGAGAATTCGATTAGATTGTGGGGTTGACTTTACCTGTTTGAAGACCGGCAGAGCTTTACGTTTGGAAAGGATCTCTTTGTATTGAGCGGTGTAAGGACGTCCAGTGAAGGGATTGGTAGAATGGTCCATTGCCGCTTCGACTTGTTTACCAGTCACTTTTCTAGCGCGAAATCCATCGAGAGCTCCGGCAGCGCTCTCAGAAAGATAAGGGTTACTCGTAGCCATGATGTGACGAAGGGATCGTTGACGTTCCAAAGGAAAAAGGCCGTGATGAGCTGGGTTGAGAAAATTTGAAAAAGCAGAAGTGGTGAAACTTCAACAACACCCCGCAGCACCAGGTTCAAGCGCAGTTAGGTCGGGCCATTACCCGAGGCAGTCGATTTATGATTGAGACGGAGACGGGTAATGTGGAAGATTACGTCATATTTAGATTCGAATTGAAGTTCAATTAAGTTCCAAAAGAGCCTTTGAATCGAATAAGCCAGTTCTCAAGAAAGATGCCATCAATTTACTCATCAGTGAATTTGATTTTAACACCAGCTTCACTGATTTGGAGTCCAATCTTTGCTGGTTATTATGTGTAAGTTCCCCTATCAGTCTGCCTTTTGAATCTAAAAGGAAGTATGTAATCCCTAACACGCATACTATTCTTCATCAGTTATCTTGGTGCATCAGTCTCGGTCCTCAGATCAAAAACTAAGTATTGTGAGTAAATCTAAAAACGCGATTCCTGAAAAGGACAAGCCAATCAGCTAAAATGATGTGAATGATCGAAAACGTCAACCTATGAACAGTGTAAGTTTTCCAAGTTTAATCGACATGAACTTTTCAAAAATTGAATGAGTTGACCAATAAAGTGATTATGATCAATAGGGTAGGAACTGGACCTGATGCGGTAAAAGGGACCGATAAAGCAAACGACCAAGTAGCTTCCGCAACTGACGTTCAGGCTCTTCAGGTATTATGTATCTTTATAAACCACTTTTGATATCCATACTCACAAAAGATCATTTTTTCAATTTAGGTCGCAGCTCGAGCACATGCAAATTTTTCCGAGCAGGTGCCGATCTCATTGATAATGACCATCTTGGCAGAAGTGAGCGCTCATGAGAATTATGTTATCTCATTCAAAAAGACCGTTAACTGACTCGAATATGTACATTTCTTTCTCCATGACTCTTTTCAAAATGGATTAGATAAATGGGGCTCCTACTTATTTGGTTCATGCGCTTTACGCCGCATTTTTCTCCTTGCGCGTCGCTCATAACGAGTTAGGTATGAAGTTAAACAATACAGTAAGTATTGTTTTCTTTCTTCACTTTAATCATGTGTTGAGAAAGTATTTAAGACTGATAATGCTGGCTTCTGAAAAATTTGTAATAGATTGGTATGGGAAGACCTGTAGGAACTGCAGGAACTTGGTTGTTATTGGCCAGTACTGGAGTATACAATTTGGGATTGGGTTGGAATTCCTTCAAGAGCTTTGCTGGTTGCTGATCTCAGCCTCTGCCCATCCGTGAGCATAAAAAGTACTTATAGTGTACAATGTGGTGTCATTTTAAAACGTGCTATAAATTTTTTAGGGCTCTACTGAACCAGCGTGTATTTATCAATAGAGTTCTCCCTCATAACTACATCCTTGTACTTTCAATCGATTGAAAATGCAGGTCCAAGAGACTTCCGATGCTTGTACACCTCAAACTGGAGAGATTCTTATGTTGATAGAGATAGTTATCATATGATTTTATCGCGTTAGGATGCGAAAACTTCAAGAACATTGCTAAGAAATGGAGACGAGATGATCTTACTTCTCTACTGGTTATATCTTGGAAAATGATTGCAAAATAATCCTACAATTATCACAAAATAACCCAATGGAAGGCGAGTTAACCTAGGTTAACCTCTATTTGACGTTCAGCAAACTTAACTAAGCCCCTCTTCCGACGTGTAAGTAGACGTTCAGACACTTGATAGAGGGGCCAAATAGAAATCCTATATTGCTAAATTCAAATAGCTTGATCAAATTTTCCCGCAAGGTTCCAGCAGAATCAGATGTGATCTGTTCCTAGAAGTCAAAAGTATCAAGAATTATAGTTTACCCCAGTCTTGCAATGCCAGGTATGCTGTTTACCTGTTCATTCATCATAATTTCTTCCTTAAACCTCTCCTTGGTTCTGCATACTTTGATTCTGGTGGATGACCCATGCCACGGTTTCGATGGCTTAACGGTCAGAGAAAGTCAGCAAGGTTATCAGTAAAGTTTTGTATTACGATCACCAAACACAGAACGCCAATAGGCGCAGAAGACTCAATCCACCTTTACCTTTTCAAATTCCGCCTGGATGACTGTACATACTCAATGAGAAATTCGATCAATCTGATAAAGAAAGTACACAATGGATGTTCAACTTCAAATTATACCCATAAGGGACAAATTGATGGTCATTGTTTGTCACAATGTACCAAATGCACAGGTATTGGGGCGGAGTGAATTCGTCCAAAATTCAAACGGATTGAATTCATCAAGGATTACTACCCACGTGTAGAATAAATCGTCGTGTTGAGGATCCTTTATTGTACAACATCTAGGATAACCTTGATCCCTCGATAGGAATCTTGACTCGTCGACTTTCTTTCCCTCTCCCTGGTTCAGAGCGAAAATCGATAAGTGACATCATGTCACCAAGATCAACACAGGAATGGATGGACTTGAGGCAAGCAGTGAACAACGCTGGAGAAGTTCGACTCGATAGTGAAACCGTCAAGATTCTTTGGATCATGGGATCTCTTGCACCACTTACATGTTTACTTTATATGATTGGTTTGTTTCAAAGGTGGAAAACCAAGGCACTTTGGCCGCAACATTCAGCTTTTTCTCGTAATGGTTATCTTTCTCCTCATTCGGCAATCACTGTACCTATTTTGGTCATGGGTTCGTCTATACGTCAGTTTCGATTTCTTCCATACATACTTACAAATTGACTAGTCATGTGCCATCATGTACAGATTTTTGACATTTGTTGTAATGTTTTTAGTAAGCTTGGTTTGGATAATTACATTGAAACACGATTTTACCAGACAAGGAAATCCTGCAAGGTCAGAGGCTCTTAGGATGATCTCAGAGAGTAAGTCTCTCTAAAAAATCAAAACTTGAGGTTTTTTCCAAACGAACAAAACATTGACGCTTTTGTTTGTTCTGTCCTATAAGCTGGAATGTTGTTACTTGGTTGGATCACAGCTTGGGGCGCAGTTTACAATTTACCTCCTTCACTTCTCAATTTTAATACATCCCGATTAACCAAGAATTCTACGAAAACTCGCTCTCAACATTCCAAGGGCTGCAAACCCACCGTCTTCAACATCACCTTTATTTTGGGCTGCTTCGTGGAACTTGGTGTTGCGATCTCATGGGCTCTGACTTCTTATGTACTCACATCAACCGGTTATCGCCAAGTCGAAGCTTTCAATCAATTAGTCGAAGACATTTTATTCAATTATGATTCTGGTTCAGGACCTGACGAAACGCTAGTGAACGCTACTCTTTCACACTTGAGTTTGATAAAAGAGACTCGTGATATCCGTCTCAATAAGTTCCGATTCTACGCTGGTCTGATAACTTTTTTAATATTATTACACGCTGGTATATTTGTTTGGGCATCTATTACTACTCTATCAGCATTAGGTAAACAAAAGACTGTTATAGAAGAATGTTTTTTACATCGACATCAATTAATCAATCTAGATCGTGATATGCGTACATCTCAATTACCATGTTCAGAAACTGGTTCAACAATTCCATTAAGTAAGCAAATCTTTGAAGAAGAAAAATCACCAATAAAAGAAAGTTGGAAATTTCAATGGTTGTCATTCCTTAGAGAATCTTCACCTGATCTTACTATGCTTTGGCAAATTCCTACTTTTAATAATGAAAATGATTGGTCTGCTAAAGATAATTATATACTTACAAAACAATATTATACACTTCGTCGTTCTATGGCAAATATTAAATGGCATGTTTCTATTGTATTATTGATTGCATCAGGATATACTTCATTTTGTTTGGGTGTTGGTGAGCTTTTATTCTTGATTATCAAAAAGAAAAGTAGATTTAACTCTATTTAATATTTCTTGAGGTGGTTTTTGAATTCAGCCACAAATGCATTCCAGGTTCCTCATAAGATGTCATCAAACGACTTTATCATTCTCAGTGTTACGTGGTGTGTGTGCAGTTGGCATCCAGCAGCTCTTGTATTAGGAATCGTAAGTTTTCATTTCAAAAGACTTTAGTACAGCTTACTGATTTAAACAAATTGTATTAGATTTCATGTTTAAGAGCTTTCACACCACCAGTCAGTTTTCCAAAAGAACCTGATGCATTACCTCAAAATTTTAATGAAGATGAAGATGAATCACCAAATGAGACTGCCTTGAGTCCTAAATCATGCTATCTACCAGTATGAGAATTAATAGTCTCAGGAGCTAAAAGAATCATTTTGAAACTTAGATTCCAATTTTTAATATTTCTTTTCGGTTGTATTAATCTTATCACTTTTTCGGATTTCTTTCAACTTTACCATTTTTTATTGCGTAGGTAGTACTGTGGACTACATACTTTTATTCTTAAATTTATTGAATATTTTTCTTTTTCAACTTCACTTGCATAATTGTAACTGATAATCTGCATCATAATGAGGGCAACTCTCTGCAAGTGAATTATTATCATATACGATTCTTGGTATCAGCCACTACTGCGCTTTTTTATTATCTATTTTTTTGCATCGGGTGTTGGCAGTCATTGGAGAAACCAAGACAGAGTATCATCATTCAGTTATAGATGATTCAATTCTTTTGATCATCATGGTCTCAATCGGTCTCAATATTCTTTATCCTTTTGAACACATCGCCCCCAATTTATTCCTCAAAGATATTCAGAATCAACTGTACTCAATACGGAAAGATAAGACATCAGGCCAGGACCCCGGAAAGCGCTAAAAGAATCGCTGTTGGTAACTGGTTATTAACCT
>MWRJ01019987.1:0-10468 GCA_002157005.1 Melampsora allii-populina
AAACAATTAAAGAAGGAAGAAATTACAGGTTTTTCCAAAAAACAAGTGTGTTGCACTTGTGTAGGGTGTGATATGCACTTTGAAGCCATGATCTTGGTGTGCCTGGTTTTTTAAGTATGGCACCTGCCAAATGAATGACCATTGTTTGTAGTTGGTTTTATCAGATGAGATTCAAATGAACATTGAAGTTAACCCAGAAATTGGAGGAGATTAAGATTGACTCTTCTTGGACTGTACAATACCTCTGTTGGTCAAATGAAACTTTAAAACATCATTCTAGATATAGGGGTCGGTTTTCAAATTATTCTGCTTTGTATAAGCATTAGAATTTTGTGGGCTTTCACTTTGTCTAAGTTAATTTAACTCAAGCTGCTGCTCAGGAGGAAAGAGGAAATTTGGATCATTATGTCCAAAACCTTTTTTAAACCTGGATCCTAATGAAATGGGAAGACGTAATTATCAGGTTTCTTTAAATTCATGTAGATTAGTCTGTGAAAATTCATTCCACTGACTCATAATGAAACATTTTGAACAATCAAACCAATGGGTTTGATAGTAACCAGATGGTAATCCTAAAAAAACAAAAAAATTGGTGAATTTCATTCAAAGACACAAATATTAAATCGTAGATTGATCTGAAATGGTAAAGTAATTGGTTGTATGTTAGGAATCAATTCTCTTATGGCCACAAAAAAGTATATCTCCAAATCTCCAACAAAAAACTCATTCACTTGTAATTGAGGAGCTTCATCTTAGTCATGGACTTGGTTTCTGAAAATTTAGGTAAGGGTGAAACAAAATGATTTTTTCAAGGAAGGAATGAATACCAGGAGGTGAGGACATGTGTTATCCTACCCATCATCATGAATTAAAATTGTGTCAAATAGAAAACTGCATGAGACAAAAACAAATCATGAAAGGAACAATCTTAAGAAGTGTAACAATCTATTTGCATAGATAAGGAGTGTATGATTCAAGTTAAAAAAACATATTGTAAAACACTTGTACAAGCCACAATAGTATCTGTCACTTAATCCTGGCCTGTGAGCTCCTTATAGGATGTGAAAAGATTTGGTACTTCATAGGAGTTTATGAATCTGGCTTTTGTAGTTTAAGAGCTGATTCCATGAGTTGGTTCTTGAGTAAATCTTGTTGCTCCTTGGTAGCATACTCTCTAATATGATTGTCAGGAGATGATTTTTTGAGGTAGTGAAGACTAAGAAGTTTAGAAATTATCTCAAATGGTATTGATGAATTACTGTCCAAGTTGAGCAGTGTTAAAAATAATGCATGACTTTCTCTTGATTCATGTGAATAACTCTCAGAGGGTCTAAAATCATAACCATCCCTGAGATCAATTTTTTTCCAGTGGTCTAAATGATTTTTGATGAACTTCCATGCCTCTTTAACAGTATTATCCTCATCCTTGACTGGAGCCAGAGATTTTGGATTTTCCATCAGCTTTGCAACACCAAAGAATACCGGAATTAGCTTTCTGTATGTAGCTCCAACACATTTG
Organism: Melampsora allii-populina; assembly: GCA_002157005.1. NCBI lineage: Eukaryota > Fungi > Basidiomycota > Pucciniomycetes > Pucciniales > Melampsoraceae > Melampsora > Melampsora allii-populina. The sequence goes on from MWRJ01019987.1 coordinate 1,520, forward strand.
GATACAACTTTCAGTTTATCTTCCTGATTCTCATTCTTATTCTCTTGCTTGGCTAATTCATCTACAAAGTGTTGATTCAGGCTTTCAAGATCTTCCTCCACTGCTTGATGTTGCTCTAAAAGTTCCAGCTCAAGTTGACCTATATGGTGCAACATCTGCTGCAAGTGATCATGGTTTTCATTTGAGTTGGATATTTTGGGCCAATCAAATGATAGCATGTGCTCCTTTAGCATCTGTTGATGACTTTCAATTTTGTCGAATTGTCTAAAGCTTTGAAGGATCTGCTCTGGTTTAACTGGAGAATCAATGAAGCCATTTTTTAATATTGAATACTGTATGTGTTCAGCAAAGCAAGTTTGAGTTGCTAGGAATCTCTTATTTTCATAACCTGACTCCCTGTACCATCTCTTCCACAAAGTCCAGAGGAAATTGATGGTCAAATCTTGTGATTTCACAGATCTCAAATAATTGTAAAGAAATGAAGGTTGAAGATCATTGATATGACCCAAAGTGTTTTTCATCTTCTGGATCTTGTTTGATATCTTTAGATCATCATGCTTCAACCCCTTCCATTCATCAAAAATAGTCTTTGTGAAAACCCACCCATCTTGTAATATTAGCTCCTGCCAGTTTATTACTTCGTGATATTGGTCTTCATGGAGGAGCTTAATGCAGGTAAGAAATGAAGTTGCCACTGCATTAGCCTTTGAAACTGCTTTCCTCACATGTGGATGTATGATTGTTTCCCTCTTTTTTGTAGAAGCATAGCCTTTTATCTTGTCTGACATTTCTGTCTCCAATTTGGTGAACCAGTCCTTCATGGCAGTCCCTATTTTTGACTCTGAGGGGATTAAATTGTGTGTTGTTGCCATTTCTTTGATGTCGTCTATTGAATTGATGGTGGAAGAATTGATCTCAAAGTTTGATGGTCCCCCAATCTCCTTCTTTCTTGAAGAAAATTTGACCTTTTTACTAGGATTTGGAATTTGAAGAGGCTCATCATTTACTCCTTCCATGTATTGTAAGTCTTCTAAACCTGGTATGTTGGACTGTGGCTCTTTGTTTCTCTTGGAACCAAATCTTCTGGAACTTCCTTGTGAATTATCTCCTGTGTATCCAAGGGGTCCATGTACCTCCTGCTCATCATGAATGAGAGATGCTGGAGGAGACTCTTCTCTCTCTATTGGACTGTGACAGCTTTGAAGTGGAGATGTTGGGGGAGAATCTCCTATCTCTATCATGTTTAGATCTGGAAGGCCTGTTGATGTTTGATCTATCTGTTTCAAAAGCAATGAAAAAATAAGCAAATGGAAAACTCCAAGCGATTTAATGGTTGTGATCATGTTGTTTAGCTCAAATGGTAAGTTTTCAAAATATCCAATATGTGGTATGTGGGTGTTGCTATTGAATCTCATTCATGTGAGAATGAATGGCTTATAAATGGTGGGTGAAACATTGCATTGCAAACCACGGGCCCGTGTATCATTCCTCCAAAATATGTACACACGAGTCTAACGATTTCAGACAGACTGGATCCTTCATCTTACCTGCAACATACGTAGTATTGATATGAACAGATATCATATGTAGTTCATGGAATCTATTATCCCTGCAGAACCAAAGACAAGTGTTAAGGGCTGTAAATGAGAAAATTCAAGATTGATTGAGCATTTTCAAAAGATACTGGACAAGCACAGTTTTCTTTGCAATATTTCATTGTGATGCAAAGTTCTTGGTTTGTTTTTGCGAGGGATGTCTTCCTCCGTGACTGCAAGCGTATCTCTGGTGATTCAATGGGTTCTGGACGTGTTTTGAATCTGCTGCAGCAATCCCTTTTTGAGCGGTCCAAAGGAACCTTTGCTAGATAAGCTGTCAAGGTTATTTTGCGAAAACTTAATTCCTTGATGAGCTCGGTATGATGCAAAACCTGAAACTTGTCCAAGGAAACAGTGCTGCATACAAATCATGCAGCGCTGAGTATGCGCTCCCTGTGCGTCAGATACGGGTCAGCACCTGCATGTGCGTGCTGCTTGCGTGAAGGCGCTCAGCTGAGAAAGAGGTTGTTGAAGTTTTGAAATTGCAAGTCAAATCAAGTTTCCTTTCTTTACCATTGACCATTTACCATCCAGAAGGAATTCATTACCAAAAACATCAACTAATGCCTGCCACTAGGAGTACTGGACCTCCTAACTCGGCATCACTTCAGCCTATCATCATGGAAGCCTTCGAGCACTGTGAGTTAAACAAATCAAAAACCCATCTCGAAATGCTTACTGAGGTTGAACTATTTTCATCCAGTTAAACAGAAACATTCGAAACAGAATCAAGATTTGATCCATAAGAATCGATTATTATTAAAAACTATAACTGAATTAGAAAACTTAATCACTGAACTTAGGAATCAAAACATTTCTCTTTGTCTTGAAGTTACCAAGGCACGTCGAAATCACCCAATTTCAAATTCGACTTCACATTCATCAAAATCAAATGCACTTCCTAACTCTTCCATTCGACTTGCTATCTCCGATATCCTTTCTCGATGTCAATTTATTCAATCTGCACTTGATTCACCGTCAATATCTTATCAAAATCCAACTTTAGCTGAAGGACCCTTTGGTACTGTACTCAATACCTCTCAACAAGGATATCAAGATGATCGACCTCATATTCGAATCCCCAAACCTCATGCTGAACTTATTGCAGTACGCGAAAGGAGAAGAAGTGAATTGGCAAGTGAAGGAGCAGAGACGCGGTTAAGCTTTATCGATGAATGTAGTAGTCAAGATGAGACATCTACTCATGAAACTCGGTATGTGAAAGAGTTTTGTTTCATCAATATTGATTTTTTGAATTTCCTTGAAGCGCAGAAGATAAGGAACAAAGAGAAGCTGAGTTAAATGTAATATTTGTCTTAGTCCAACAGACCCCAAAGCTACCTACGATCTCGAGTCAGCCTCATCATCCAGTTCAGGATCTGATTCTCCTGCTCGATGGCAGGCTTCTAGACACGCCGGTATTGATAGTAGTTTTGTTTCAGAACGCTCTCATCGACGACAAAGCATTCTCCCCAATATGCAAAACGAACCTCTAGTTCAAGCCTCTACTTCAATTCAAGATGAACAGGACCAGTATCCATCCCTGCCGCCTTCCTCTAATCATGTTAATAACCTTGCCTCTACTCAGCTCAAAGTCTCACAACGTCAAATGTTTCGAAAATCAAGGCTAAAAACTATACCTACACGTGACTTAGATTCATCAGATGCTGAATCTGAAGAAAATAATAGATCAGAATCAGAGAATAATGAAGAAATGAACTCATTACGTGAATTAGATGAAAGTGAAGCAGAACAATCTCCATCACCTCAACCATCACCTATTCATATCAGAACTGATACGCGTCCGGGGAAAAAACGACGCGCCAATATTTCAATCTCTTCTGGTTTTGTTCCAGCTATTTCTCCTGAAATTTTTTCACTCACAAGTTCAATTACCAACCAAGAATGTGTTCCAAGTATAGTTACTCTGCCTAATTTGACCTCTGGGTCACAGCAGAAGATGATCCCCAAGTCAAAATCTATCAAATCAACTAATCGGTCACAGATAGTAACTGAAACTTCAGCATCGCGACGAAGAGATTCGGGATTAAAGAAAGACTCGCAGACAGATATTGAAGAACAAGAGAGATCAGATGATGATGACGAAAATGAGTCATCAAATCCAATACGTAATCCGGATGAAAAATGGCCAAAACAGAAGAAAGTCACCAAAGGGAAAAAACGGGCAAGAGGATCATTGGATGCGGTAAAGGAGGAAATCATTGTTCCGAGTATGAAGGTTGAGGAGGGTAATGCTGAGAATGGGTTAGCTGGTGGTTCCAGAGAAGCTAGAAGGGCTCGCAAAGAAGTTAATTACGCATTACCAAGCTTGAATAAGTTAGTGAAGTTTGATTTGATTTGATGAACATGTTTTGTTTAAGATTATTTACACGGATTCAACTGATTGCTTACTGACTCGCATCCGGTACTTGTTCACAGGAAAATGAGAAGACCAGAAGATTATGTTTCAACAGTCAAACGTGCATCTCTTACCACACATGGTCTACCAAGAGGGGCCTCAAAATCAGGACAACGTAGTAGTTCAGGTGGATCAATACCAACAAGAATCAAATCTCCAACAGTCTCATCATCTTTGAATTCTTCTGTTGGTAGTAGTAAGTCGATCAAAAGTAACAAAAAAATGGATGATCTTGAATTTAATCAACAAGGAGAAATCGATTTGAATAAGAAACATAACGTTTTACAAAATGTTGAAGAGAATTTGTTTTCTTACAGTTCAAATCTTAGTAGTAATAATCGTTCACAAAACTTAAGGAGACATAGTGGTCTTACATAAATCGAACCCTGGATTTTAGATTTTTTTCTTGTATTTCTTTCTTTTAGTTTAAATGAACTCAATTTCAGTAGCTGAGAAAATTATTTTAAAATTCTTAACGAACAGTTTTCTTTTTTCCCGTCTTTTTTGTTGTCATTAGTAGCTTTATAAATTAGTATAATTTTTAAGAGACAGTTAGATTTTTACATCATTAGTTTATTTCAGTAATTACATATATCCCACTTTTAATTTGATCATCATCATCATCATCATGAATACTTATTTTTGTCAAGTTTGGTTCGCTATGTAAAGAATTTCAATCAGTTAGATTTTTTTGAAAATGGTGTTTCTTTTGATTGTTCTTTTTTCTTTGTGACGAATTTTGAATTGTGGAAAAGAATGTCGAAAAAATAAAGTTTTTAGCAACAAAAAATCCATGTGTCATAACAGGCCACAGCTTCACTTGCTGTGTATGTAGGTGTGGCAAGGGGAACAGCTGTCTCGTCTCTTTTCTACCATAATGTATCCTAAGCCGGTGTCTGGCTTTCCGCGCCCCTGATATGCCTGTTAGATATATTTTCAATATTCATGTCGCAGCCTAGGCGTGGCCACGATCCTTGCCACCCGACCATTGCATCGATTGTCCTCCGTTCGTCTGACCCAAAACGGAGGGCTCCGGAGTCAGTAATCGGAGGATGGACTTGGTCGGTGCCTTACATGGTTTCATAAATCTTAATCACTTTTTGTTTTACACGTACATATTGGCATAAAAACTCGTCTTCTTGCGATAATCATTAGTGGAGATTTAGGGAACCTTAGGAGATCTGAAATACCAAGCACATATCATTTATTGTATGTCCCTTCTTTATATAAAACTTGTTCCAAGAAGTTGCCTATCAAGCTAGATCTTTCTCAGTTTGTCTGATTCAAAGACATATGGACTTTTGAGTGACAGTGAATTGCAAAATATTGTCAAAAAATGGACTGTTTGTTTTGAAATATACACTTTTCTGAAAAATTTAAAAAAAAAAAGTTAAGATAAGTAGAAAATCAAAGGAGTTGCGTATATATATATATATCACTACTACTATCCTTTGTGTTGTAGAGTTCAAGTTTACAGATCTCTTTAAAGAAAGAGTTACAAAGTGAAAAACTGAAAAAAAAGACAAAGAAGTTTCATATTAAGGATTGTTCGGAAGGTTTTTTTTGGTCTTTAAAACATTTTAGGGTATTGAGTACAGAGTTTGGAAGATCAGCCAAAGAAAAGTAGAACTCTAGAAAAGAAGAAAAAAAGCGAAAGAGTAAAATAAATAAGATTGAATGAGTGTAAGTCTGAAAAAAATACTCGGTCTGCGAGACAGAAATCAATAGAAAACAGTTCTTTGAAAAAAAGGAGAATAGATTCTAAAAGAGTGATTAAAGTCCAAATGGTAGTCTTTCACCCTAATATTGGAAGGGAAAAAACATTTATAAATAAAAATAACGTTGAATATTTTTCAAGGGAATAAAAAAAGCTCAACGATATAAGAGATATCAAGAGGACCTACATAGATCTAGGAAGTTTAGAGAGTTTGCATAGTAAATAAACAGGCATAGCATACATACGAGGAATTAAAGAGGTGTGATATTAATGCATCATGAGTCATTTTGATTTTGTGCACGTTGAGGTATGTTGAGAAATTGGTTCAAGGAGATGTTGTATTGAGGTATTGACTTTTTCGCTTCGTTGACCAATCTTCTTTTTTACGTTGACAGAAAGAAGTCACCGATGGAACAATAGGTAAGCTCAAAAAACGATTTTTAGAGGTCAGAGGTGAGCTTGGAAGAGGTTCTTGATAATCAAGAGTATCAAGCGGTTCGGCGAAATGAACTCGTTTCGGTTGCTTGAAAATTGGGGTAGATGAAGTTATGCTTGTTCCAGGACTAAGAGTTAGATTGTAAGAATCAATTCTATCATGAAGAGTTTCTAATTCATTAATTCGATGTAATTCTCCTTGTTCATGGAATTGAATTTCATGAACTCTCTTCTTATCATATTCTAAAACTTCAATAAAATGACTGGCATACATTCCACATTCAGTTGCAATGCTAGTTGGTATACCACCACTTAATGAAGTTATACTTAATTTTAGTTTTAAAATAGGTTGACTTGTTTTCTTTATAATTGAGATCACATTTAATTTTTGATTGAATTCAGTAAGATGATGATAACCTCCTATCATACCCGATCTTCGTTTTCGATTATAACTTGGTTTCTCTGGTGTTGTTGTCGTTGGTTTTGTATCTATAACTTCTATAGTTTTTAAATCTAATCTAGACTTGACTCTTTTAATTTGTCTTTGCTTATCTGATGGTGTGGTAGAGTTTGTTGAGTTTGTATTTGAGCTAGTTTTAGGAAATGCAAATGCAAATGGTTGTAAATTCGTAGATTGATCATGATGGTCATAGAACAATAAATTTTGATTTTGATAAAAGTGTTCCATTTTGACAACCTTCTGGATTGAAAGTTCATCATCTGCTAAAGTGCTTAAACTTTGATCTTCTAAACTTTCTACTGAACTCGTTATGAGAGTATTTGATTGAAAATCATCTGGGAAGTTTGATATACTAGAATCAACTGAAATGAAGAATAGAAAGCAGAATTGATTAAGAAAGTAACAATCGAATGCGATATGTAGGGTAGCGAATATTGAAAAACATGAAATAAATGCTCACCAGTGCACAGAGTAGAATCAGAAAGTCTTCCTTGACGTTTGATCTTTTTGATGTATATCGATTTGTAGTGATTATCGAAATCAAACTCGCTATCGGTTTCCAACCTTGTGTCCACCGATGCTAATTCCTCATTTTCATCATCATCATTCAATTTCTCAAACTCTTTCTCGTGATCCCATTGTTGATAAATATGCCTAAGCGTTGAACGTGTATCCCTAGACAAGACCGACGTGTTTGACTTTAAACTGTCAGCTTTGGTCAAAGTCTTTGAACCGAGTGAGTTGAATTGATTTTGAGATGAGGTGGGTTGACAGGTCATGCTGGAAGTCATCGGATGAGATGAAGTGAGGAGAAATTCTGGCGATACTTCAAAGAGATCGGTATCATCGTTCTCATCAGACGTTGTGACACAAGGGGACTTCTCTTTCCGTTTGGTTCGCCCACGAATCAACGAAGACAACCCTTTGTATGAAGTAAGGAAGCTGAGCATGATAAGAGAAAAAATCTGAGATCAAATCACGCGAAAAAGATGATCGAGAGGCGGAAAAAAGATCAAAATTCGAAATCAAAATTTATCAGGGAAGGAAAGCAGGGTAGAGAAGAGAAACTCGATTGGGAGGTTCTTGGAGTTTAATTCGTTAGGCCTTGAAGTTTGTGAAATTGAGAAGGATCTAAAGAATCAAAGTATGCAAGTCAGACCAAGTCTGTTTGACTTGACTTGGAAATTTGCTGACGACTCGTTAGAAGGATTTGAAAGATTTTCTGTAGAACTTGTGTTAAGAACTTTTAAAGTACAAAAAGCTTGAGAAGAGTTGATCATGTGGAAAATGGAAAATGTATAGAAGCTAACATGCAAGTTAGTGACCCAAGGAAAATCCACGGGAAGCTGAACCATTCAAACTATTCAAAACGAGTAGATAATCTAAAAAACAGTCTCAGATCTGGTAGTAGGTACCGGTGATAGGAGACAGGCCGATGAGTAGGATATGGATTTGGGATTTGGATAGGCTCGGAAGGGAGGTATGAAGACTAATGAACGGTTAAATTGGATGATGGTGAATAAAAAGGAGATATCGTCGAACACAAGAATCTTCAACTCCCCTTGAAATCTAAACAACCCTCATGATTCGGCGCACTAATCTGTTGTCGAGTGCTTTTCTCATCTAGTATACGTATCATGTAATAGTTGGAATGTCTGCCAAATTAGTGGTACGACACAGATAAGATAGGATGGTTGAATTGACAATGACTGCTCTATGTAGCTTCCTTGATGCAAGTCAAGGATATGTTGTAACCCAACTGATGCATTATTCGCGATTCTGCAGACCAAGACATGAGTATGCAGTACATATGATAGCAGTTTAAGATTTAGCTCAACGTGTAGAGTTTCTATCCATTGGGCATCTTCCAGCAAGATGAGATTCGTTCGATGGGATGGGAAACTTAGCTTATTAAGCAAAATAAAAGGAAACATCAACTCCTATTGCGTATCCGGACCATAGTTACCATGCGACTTTGAAGTGTTAAATAATTGTTACAAAAGACCAAGATGTTACACTTATCCAAGACTGTCTTTAACATCGGCATGAGGACTCAGGAGTGCCGCTATTAAGTTGCAACTTGGCAGTTGACCCCTTGGGTTTCAGAGACATGTAGCGTACAGCACTTTTGCGAGGCTCAACGACAACTGTACGCATCAATCAGCTTTGAGCGAAACGAAATCACTGGCTCTACACCGTGAATATCACGGTAGACTCTGATATTGTACAACATTGAGATGCAAAGCTGTTATTTATAGAGGGACCAAGTAGGAGGGCATGTATGTACGCCCATACATCACTGCATCCACCAGAGAGGCTCTTG
>MWRJ01019990.1:0-11434 GCA_002157005.1 Melampsora allii-populina
TGGGACTACGTGATAACAACTGTAGTGAAGATACTTCAAGCAAGGCGACACTTTCTGGATCCTGGACAGCTTTGTACCTAGTAGCGTCATGTGGGTTTCAATGAATCATTCAAAAACATTTGGAGGAATTAAAGAAGTTGATGTTTGTATTAGCTTGACAGCGGACGCGGCCGCGCAGATGGGGCTTTGTTAAGCTAGATGTTTGTACTGGCATTTAAAATAAAAGATCTTACCAATTATGAATTGACAAGGAATGCTTTTAGAAGAGATATATGATAAGGGGACAAGTAGATACAAAGGATTAATTGACTTACCCGGATTGTATGTATTATGTATTAGTTTGAACTAAAAGCGGGAGAATCGAATCGCGTAAAGAATCGGGATTCGGCATCTGTCTTGATAGGTCTTGATCGGAAGTTAGACTGTATGGATTTCCTTTGATTTCCTCTTCCTTCGTCTGGTGGCTTTTGACTGTAATTGACTAAATCGCTAAATACATCAACAAAATAGGTAAAGAACAGGAAATGAGAAAGTTAATGAGTTTCTTAAACCTTCGTCGGTTTACTACTTTAACTTATATCCTAACTTCTACCAGTATCATTGTCATTATCACCTATTATTATTACTTTCATCATTCAATCATCAATCAATCAATCAAATCAACTTCAAAAATAAGACATCATCAAATATCAAAGACACCTTCTTCAATAACATTATCATCAGCACCTCTTCTTATAACTAATACTCATGTCTCATCGAATGGTCTACTCTACCTACTCGATCAACCCTCAACATCAAATACAAACTATCAAAAATCAAAAAATCAATCAAAGAAACCATCAATCGATCATCCTATCTTCTCATTAATCAAGAACGCAACTTTGTTATGGGAAAACAAAATCAAAAATCAATCTACGAATTTGAGATCAGCTACAGAAGAATACAAAAGAAGATATCATCGATCACCACCTCGTGGGTTTGATGAATGGTGGAATTGGTCAAATCATAAGAATGTGAAACTTTTAGATGAGTATGATTCTATCAATCGATCCATCGAACCTTTCTTTGCTTTACCAGCTAGTCTCTTTCGTCAAAGAGTTGATGATCTAACAACCTCTCGTACCAAATGGAGTAATGTATGATTTAGTTGAACTTTCTCTCATTTATCTACTGCTAACATTCATCATCTTCGTCTCTGATGATGGCAGGATACCTTTGTGATCTCAATTAGATCTGGTTCATTCACTCTCTCAGGTTTTCAAGCCAAAAATGGTCCAAGACCAAAAGAGCTCATAAACTTATTACAAGATATCGTACATCTCTTGCCTGATGTTGATTTACCAATTTCTACACATGATATACCAAGTAAGCATTCATCATTTTCTTTCAGCGTTGGTTCCTAGCCCAAGTACTGATCTCATCTCATTTCCATCTCATCTTCATGTCACTTCAAAAATTAGCTGTAGCCGTTTCCGCCAAAAATCATGAACGACATGTCCAACTCGCTTCTCAATCAGAATGTGCGTTTGTTTCACACTCATACTTTCGTATAACAACTCCATAACACTACCTAAGCCAACTTCATTCCTAGATTTACCTGAATCAGAATTCAACGAAACGTACAATCAACCTGGTCTACGAGGGTGGCCAAACATATGTCCATCAGACTCTCGATTGCGGAAAGAACTAGAAGGTCTTGCTGACCCAATTCAACCTAATACGCAGAGTTATATTCATTATGATCATCTGTCTACAATGAACATGTGTCATCATCCTACTCTGTGGCAACAAAATGGGTTCCTATCAACGTAAGATTCACTCTAGCTGCCGCTTAATGTCCAGATCCTGACGTATCCTTTCTTGACAGAACTCGACCGAAAGTTCATCCATTCTATCCACTCTTTACATTCTGTAAACCACTCGTAGGATTTTCAGAGCTACTCCTCACACCACCATCACAATTTTCGATTCCTGTGGGAAATGATCCAGAGTGGAGAACTAAACATGATAAATTGGTTTGGAGAGGTGGGAATACTGGGATTTTATTCGATTCTGAAACCAATTGGAGAATGTCACAGCGCGCTCGTCTTGTTAAAGGTTTGTAAATGCCATTCGATTTTTTTTCTTTGCAGAATGTTTTATGATCAAAGGCGTGGCTCAACTCATCCTTGTGTGGGCGAATAAAATCAGTGACAAATGATGGGAGAGGAAACAGGACGTTTCGAATGGTCGATGACTCTTTGCCAAGGAAAATGAAATATTTTGAAGCTGATACCGCCTTACTCAATCAAAAATATTTTGATGTGGGTTTTGCTGGTAGGCCTGTTCAATGTGATGTGAGTCTCTTTGTGCGTGAAACATGTCACAAGAGACGAGCACAACTTGTTGATATTTGGCCGGTCCCTCTTCACAGAATATTGATGGCACTTGTGAGGCGGTTGCGAAATTATACACATTCAAGCCATCACTTGAACCAGACGAAATGAATCAGTACAAGTTCAGTAACGTTTGCAATCTTTCTTCTGATCTGTTGACTTATTTGTATACACATCCATTGTGTCTGTCATCTCAAATCTCAGGTACATAATGGATGTTGATGGGAATGGATGGAGTGGTAGGTTCCATAGATTGATGGGTACAAAGAGCGTCGTGCTCAAAAGGTCAGCAGAGTTTATGCCTTCTTTGTATGCAATGACTGTTGAATCTAAATCTGCTTCTTCTCTGTGTAGTACAATCTTTCCAGAATGGTATGTCTCATTACACTTCGTTCATACAAGCAGAGGTTTTCTGTAGTCGGGAACAAAAACTGACTTGTTGATCTAGGTATTCGGATCGAATTCAGCCATGGTACCAGTTAGTCAAGATCTCATTCATTCTTTGACCTTGACTCTTTTCTAAATCTCGAATGTGATCTTGCTTTACAGTTATGTTCCTGTTCGACTAGATTATCAAGACCTGCATGACATGTAAGTCTTTCATCTTCATTCATCCTTTTTATCTCTTACTGATCTTCGTAATACAGTATGGCTTTCTTTACAGGTGACTTGAATGGTGAAGGAGCACAAGATGAAGAAGGAAGATTGATCGGAGAAGCTGGTAAAACATGGACCGAAACTTTTTGGAGAAAGGAAGATATGCAAGCTTATATGTTTCGATTAATATTGGTTTGTTTATAGAGTTTTTTTTCATATTTCAAACTTTAGCCAAAAATATTGATCTTTGACTCTTTTGTGCTTGTGTCGAATCAGGAATATTCCAGGTTGTTAAATAGGGATACGAAGATGATGGATTACACTTTCACTGATGGTTCTCGTGGACAATAGGCACTTAACATTACTTTACGTTGCCATTTTCTTGAGTCTTTGGTAAAGTTTGGGATAGAGATTCTTGTAATAAAGTGTGATTAAATATGACCATAGAATTTGTTGTATTTAATATAATTTTATACGATATTCGAATTGTGTTGTAAGATGGGTTTTGGTATCCAAATGTTTTGGGAGAAATATGAGGTAGTGCAGAATGCAGATTCCTAGCAATCTTTATGAGATTATCAAGCTTTGACATATCTGACTACACGTCATATGTTGAAGTCAAGTCTCACAGCCTACCGTAATGGTATTTTCCCAATAACTGAGTATCAAAGGGAAGCAAAATCATTGGACGCAGAAATTTATGATTTATCACTCCATATCAAACCTTGCTTTTGGAATTTCTACTAGGCTTCTTAGTCTTGGAATGGAATTTCTTTAGTACCTACACCTTGAAAGTCGTTGGTTTTCCTCAAATTTGATTTCATCAAATAGAGCTCATTTGCAACTGAATGCAAATCTACAATGAGCCAGGCTGAGCCACAAAGATTGAGTAAATAAAGATATCTTAGAATCATTTGTTACAATTGAAAAGTTACAAGATATCCCGGTTGAACTTTGCATGGCTCTACTAGAATTCTTGATCCGCATTCAAAAATTAAATTGTCGGGTTAAACTTGAAGGATTTGAGGATTTTGAACTTGGAGAGCATGTGAGGATTTGTTGTAGAACTGTAAATACTTTAATACAGAGTTTACAGATTTCTTGATGTTTTTTTTTACTTTTGACTTTCTAAAACGTCGTTTTGAACTTCTGAATAATCTTGGTAAATTTATGCTATGCTCTTGAGATCTTTCGAGTTTTCATATTTTTTCAAGTTAATCGAATTCTTAGTTCATGGATCGGTGCTTCTGTAGCACCACTCCAAGACTCGATCAAATCACTTATTTGTTTACCGTCTAGAGAAAGAGACGACGTGGATTCGAGACGCCTGGATTTGTTCTTATCGATCGTCTTCAGGATTCTGATGAAGCTGGTAGAAAGAGAATTGTCAAACTTCGTTGAATCGCACATTTCAACTTCTTGTTTGGAGTTCGGAATTCATGAAATACTAGACATACGATTCTCATCGTACACTCGTCATTGGTCATCAGACTGTCAGCTGCTCAGCCGATCCCTCGATCACACAAATGATTGTATACCGTTTTCTCAATCAAGAATGCTTGGTTGAAGTCATCAGTGATATCTCACCACGAGTTTTGTGGAAACTGAAATATTTGAGACCAAGATGTAAAGCAAGACAATTGATCTATCAAATCATTTGTCAACAAATTTAACATTTAACATGAATGTAAATTATATTTCAAAGACCACGAGGTTATCGACTTCTGAATGTCAGCTCATGTGTTCGTAGGACATCCTTGAAAATGTTGCAAAGAGTCGCTTGGATCATTGAAATGATAGCGTTCCTCGTATGTTTATATCTTCATTTGAGGTGAGATCAAACTGTCCTATCATTTGTGGTTTGACTAGCATATCACTATGGCGAGCGAAAACACAGGCGTCTCTCGGACAGCCCTTTCGTGAATCGGATCGTGGAGCTGTTTCAAGAAGTGATATTTAGGGCAGTGGCGCGGAGCTTGTTGAAGAAGGAATCCTTTGGGTAGTAGTGCGGAGCTTATTGAAGAAGGAATCTTTCGGACAGTAGTGCGGAGCTTGTTGGAGAAATAATCCTTTGAACAGCGCGGAGCCTGTGGAAGAAGGCAAGTGCGGAACTGATCAAAGGCTTTGGCGCAGTATGTCGATACACGATCTTTGATCTCATCTTGGTTCCTACACCTTCGACATCCAAATGGCCAAGTCATTCAAGTAAACAGTTCATCAACTTGGGACGTGATGAAATATATAGATATCTCCTGCAAAATGGTCCATTGATGTATAAGAAACATCGGTATACTACAGATCAGTTTGTCTCGAAAGAGAAACTGGTGAGGATTCATAGATAGTAAGCACATTGCTTCATAGTCAAAGTTGATATCTTGAAAGATGAAATGACTGAAATTTTGATATATATATCTAGATCGAATGAATAGAAAGGTCCAAGCTCATTAAAAGCTTCCATAAGATATCTTTTTGGTGCTGTTCATCTTGAAGCCGGTATATCAAGCGTGGTTTATAGAAATACATGAAACCTTGAATAAGACGTAGTACATTCGGTTGGCAAGACATACCACTTCAATATACAGAAAGCGTGATACGAATTACGAGGACCTATGGTGCTGTTCTTCTTGATATCGATGTACGATCTGGCGTGGTTTGTGAAGATTCATGAAATTTCGAATCGGACGTCCAACGTATTTTTTTGGGTAGACGTATCGCTTCGATATACAGATGAGGCAAGGAGAAGTTTCCTAGACACGAGTCACAGAAAAGGAATGAAAGAGACAGAGAAGTCTCCAGAAACAGAAGAAAATGCGCGCGATTGGGATACACAGCACTTGAGTCTCTGAATGACTATTGGCAATGTTCGAGGCCTCGTGAGGCGAGAGCGAGTGACTTTTTTAAGTATTAACAGAGATTGCGATACGATATACAAAGAAATTCGGTGCTGTTCATCTTGATATCGCTAAATCAAACGTGGTTTGTGAAGATTTCAAAAACCTTGAATGTGACGTCCAACATCTCTGTTTGGGTAAACATATCGCTTCAATATACAGAAATAGCAAGGCGAATTTTCTTAGAAAGAGTCATAGAACAGTAAAACAAGAGACAAGGAAATATCAAGGAACGGGAGAACGTGAGTGCGATTTCTACATGCAGTCTTTGAGTTTGTGGATGACTATTGGGAGAGCATTGCATAACTCAGATATCATTTTTGATATCTCAACCCTTGAGGAAAAGTAGCGTGATGTATTGGAATGGATCAAAGACAGTACGATTTTTCACAGGAAAAATTTGATTTTTCGAAAAAGGGTGATTTATGTGTCACAAACTCGTCAGCTGATCATTCTGAGCGTTTTGATGGTTTCTTAACTGATGGAATTGAGGTAAATTAAACGGAAGAACATGGGTGCGGGTTCATACGAAGTTTCAAAGGACGAGTAAGAAACCACTTCGCAAATTCAATAAAATTGATAGTATCCTGATCTCTGAGGAGAGACATACGATTGTTTGAAATGGACCAAAGGTTTGGAAGAAGGGTGGAAGAAAGTAAGTGTAATTTCGATATGAAGTTTTTAAACACAGAGTGGGAAAAGACTCCACGACTTCGATTTCATTGATGATATCCCAATTCTCGAAGAGGGAGAACTTGCTGTTATAAAATGGACCGAAGACTATGAAGAAAGGTGAGTGTGATGTAATAAAATCGAGAACTACATCGAGCTTCATAAGCGTCTCCTTTACGAATTGTCTTTCGATTTATAGTAAATATACGGACATTGAAGTCCAACACATCTCTAGATTTCATAACGGTCCGTATCAGCAGAGGATATTAAGGGCTTGCATTGAAAGCCTTCAAACCTCTTTTGCAAGCTCATTCTAAACTCATAGGTATATCAATGGATTCATTGAATGGCTTGTGTGATCAGAATATGATGTTCACGGATGATGAAAATATCACCCTGGAATTGGCAGGATGGTGGAACGAGAGGACATCTAAAGTTGTCTCTCGAGAACAGGGCGAAGACGGAACGAGTGAAGCACAAGGTCGTAGGATCAGGCGATTGGATGAAGGCCTTGATCCTAGAAAAAAGTTATGTAAGTCCTCATCGAAAGCTTTATGTCACGCGCAGATTCTTGGTCATCAAAAAAACTCATGCACATCCCCTCCGATCCCGCACCACGTTACAATTTGAGTATGGTATCTAGAGACATCGATATCCGAAGTAGGCCTGCCATGACCTGAAGGAAACATGGATAGACTCTTTCTGCGCGTTTAGTACGCAAAAGTAGGAGATAGGTGCTTCGGGACATTACAGTCTTTGACGAGTAAAGTTTCACTAACAGGCTACTACAGCCGTATGACTTCAACAAGATATTCAAGACTGGTATGTAGTATATTCATCAGTCACATCACCCTAAAACCAATTTTGACAAAAGCTCTGGACTCTGGTATGATTGCTAAACACCAAAAGCACTTTCAATCTTGGGAAGTACGTAGAAGTCGAGATACTGGCACGTAAACCTAGCCTGCTTAGATCAGCTGGATGGGACAATTAAAACACATCAGCTGGGATATCAAAATCAATTAGTCCGTAAGTCAAGCATGGCAAGCACGCTATCAAATATACACCTCTCTGCGATTCTTAATATACATACTGACACATAAAAACAGTTCATTATTCTGCCATAGAGTAGTCTACATTAGAAATACTAGAGTAGGACCTCTGGTAATAATGTTCAACCTCAATCTATATTTTCCATAGGCTTACACCTCTTAAGGAAAAATTACGAAATTAATATGTGGGTTACTTCTGTAAGACTTGGCAAAAAAACACAAGTAGGATGTAGAGCTGGACTGTGCAGATCAATAAACTAATACAAATTGCTTATAATTCTGCGATAGAACGTTCAATATGGGAAAAACAGAGGATAGGCTTCCTGTAATTAATATGCAGTTTGATGTCAGCTCGTTGAACATCTTGAAAAAACTCGCCAAGGCCGGGGTGTGTTTACTCTTTTTTTGTTGAGTGATGAATGATCGATTTGCAAGTCACATCTAATTCTACTGAGCACGAGTATCAGTGGAGCGTAAAATGAAAATTGCAGTGTTTAGGTAATAAAAGACCTCAGTCAGTCAGACAAGATATCAGAATATGAGTCAACGCTGAGAAAGACACCTTCGTAAATGAAGCTCTCTGCGACACCTAATAAAAAATACTGACAAAAAATAGTTGTTACTCTTCCGTATAGGGGATTTACCAGGATAGAATTTCTAGTAAGAATTTGCAACTTTAATCCAGAGTCCTTCGTCATCGTAATCAAAAAAGCATTTCTACACCTATACCTCTTTTATAGTGATGACTGATCAAATTGCGGGTCTCTGTTGATGTCACTCCGCACCAATATCAGTGGTTTTTATAAAGTCCTGGGACAAATCAAAAATATTCAAATGACCTGAAGCCTCACGACCAAGTCTATCAGTAGGTAATTTAATGCTCGCAAACATTCAATTCAACAGGATCCTTTTTTTGATTCTTAAGAAACATACTGACACGAAAAAAACGATTATTCTTGCGCGATAGAACGGTACAGATAGGAAAACTATATAGAAACAATTTGCAAGCTGATGTGGTGCCTTGCACATCTCACAATCATCACGAAAGTATTTGTACACCTATACCTTTTTTAAGATATACGATCAAATTGTGCGTCGCTTACGATTGCACACAGTAAGCAGTGTAAAAACGACTTGTAGTAGTCTGCTTGCTTCCTTGGCTTCCTAACCAATTTTTTTACTATAAACATCGTTCATTATCGATTTCTTCACCTCTCATCATCCTCTAAACTATTACCTTCGCGATCTATTCCTTTCCATCTTTTACAGTTCACCATATATATTTCTTATATGCTCGTTTCGTTTTGAAATAAAAATACCTTTGGATCATCGCCTTGCAATCTATTCAGTCATTCTATTGAATAGATTCACCTACTCTCTTAGAATCTCTCATACTTTTACGTCGTTCACGATCGATTCCTTTTCGTATAATTTCTGAGATTCTTTGATTATCCCGAATTCTTGCATTGATACCACCAGTTGCTTTTCACCGTCCACAGACGTAAGTGCCTGATGCTCTCTCCTGCTGTATCGAAGTAATCTTTTACCACGACTTGATTAGCTTGAACCTTACAATCCTTGGTTTCGATTGCTACTCCACTGTGACTCAACTAGATAACTGCGTTGCGTCTGTGAACCATATTCTCGAACCTATACGACCTCATTCCACCCTATAATCTCTTTATCAACGATAACATGGCAAGAGGAAAAAATTTTAAAGTAAGTGGAGACATCATACATCACACGCTTTGAATGCTCTGATGTATGTGGTGATGTTTCTAGAGATTAGGTGCTTTTTTAGGGCGATGTCGCATGGCGTCGCCCAAGGATCGCTTCCGAATTGACCCGTCGAAGAGGCTGCGTAGACGGCTGGGCCGATGGCTCTGTTTCAAAGGACAAATGGTCTCCTTGGGAAAAGATGATGAATATGATGACAACGATTTAAAAGAAGTTATCTCTGAACGTGTTTCATCACGCCATCAGAGCACCCTGTCAACTCGAAGCAAACGAAGATCTGGTCCTGTGAGGGAAACCTCTCTATGCCTCTCTCTAGGTGAGGCCTTTAGGTGCGAATTTCCAGCAATGGAGAACACTTCCGATGGTGAGTTATGATCAAGTTTCGTATCTCTCTTTATATATGTAATAATAAAGACTAAGCACGGTTATATTGGTAGAAGTACAGCCATTCTCAAGGTCTCTGGAGATCAATGAAGTCTCTAATGCACCGACTGCAGGCCACGACAACCCACCTCAATTGGAATGGTCAAGAAGTGCTTTCATTGAATGGGCAAACGTGAGGGGTAATCCAGGAGACAGTATCCACGAGCTACCAGATTGTCTATCTTCCGTTCATCCTCAAGTGGCAGAATCAACTATCGTCAAACGATCGAAGTTTTATATCCCGAAGATCCGCCTGGGTAGATTATCGAGCCTCTTTTCTTAAAGTTGAATTATGATTAGTTGGGATGTTAAAGAATTTTTCATCGAGAATAAATGTATCTCAGCTCGACTTGAACTAGAACTTATAGTTTATGTTGCTTTGAGTTCATCATGAAGGAGCGTTTTTTTGTTGTGTATTTGATTCTGAATATCTTTTCAATTTTTAGTATGTAGACAATATATATTCACGATTGTCGATTCGTCGTTCGTTCTCAAATTACCGACAATTTGGTCCTCCTGTTTGTATGTTGAGCCAGCCTGAACCAAATACTGACTCGCGAAGACTGCAATCGACTTCCTTCAAGTTGCATGATCGTATGATCGTCGTCGAAAACTTTTTTTCAACTTCACCTGGCGACCTGATCAATGAACAAGCTTTGATATGGCTATGGGTTCGCTCAGGCTTATGTAGTAACCATGTGGCCTGACATCATTTAGCTAAGATAGCTACTACTGCTACAGAGATGGATCAGGTATAAGATCTATATAACTCTTTTGTTAAAGAAATTTGGAACTCGTTTGCAACGTTAGTTATTGGGGACAAACTTGATGGAGTCATGGTGAGATTGAAAAGTAAAAAACATACAATTGACACGCTAATTGTTATCGGAGACAAATGTGTGTGTGAGAATTGATACATAGTAAGATATCAAAAACGACTTCAAGGGAAGGGAGTTGAATAAATCGAACTGTGTCTCCATTTTGGGATGAATTGGTCGCCCATATCAGAAAGGGAACATTGAAAGAAAGAAGTAAAAACACTTACGATCAGGGTTGCTGCATGAGACCGCGTTACTTCAGCACCTAGATGAACGCTACGAAGGTTACTCCTCTCACCAGGGTGGACACACTGAGGCTACAAAAGTTGAGTTACTCACTGAAACTTCGGCTGCTTGTTTACAGGACTCCAGTAAGTCAGATTATTCTCTGTATTCTCCCATGTTGAAGAGCACAAACAAAAACAATCTTTATTTCTGAGAATCCAAAATATCATCCAAAGTTATCGATTTGTCTATGATCACAATGAGAAGATGGAGTTCAAAGGCAAAAAATACACGACAAGAGAAAATTCCAGAGACAAATCGACAAGCAAAACACAATCAAAGAAAGTAGGTTAAATTGTAAAGACAATTTAAAAAAACAATCTGAAAATCATATCTCCAAACGCTATAAATGATTGACCACAATACATATTTCTAAAAGTCCACAGCATTATGTTGATGACTAATTTTTTTGTTACAATTATAGTCAAAAGGCCAAAGGAAGAAATTCCAAAATAATAGAAAAGTTGAGCATAACATCACAAAAGAACCCAATGATAGGAATGGCTGAACAAGGCTTTTTGTCATGAAACAAGTGGATCCTCAGTGTAATGGGATGCCACTTTTGTCCAGATCTGGGCAGATGA
>MWRJ01020005.1:0-14553 GCA_002157005.1 Melampsora allii-populina
TAAATAATTTGACTTGACACCCCCTATTGGCAAAACTGTAGTACAAGGTTTTAAGTTTGAAAAAAGGACACTTACATCCAATTCAGCCAAACCTCCTCAGACTTGAGCCTCACAGATCAAAATTCATCTTGTGAGATTTTTGAGAACATATCACTGGCTTCAAGTTTTGGGCTTAGCTTCAAATTATCATCTTGAGGATCTCATTCTTTGAGATTATTGAGTCATACATATATCATACTATTACAACCCAAAACAGATCATTATCCACAAGCTATACAAAAAAGTCCCAAGTAAAACACTCTAAAACCCAAAGAAAAAAACTATTTGCCAGCTATTCATCACACACATTTACAAAGAAAGTCGATTTTTTATATGCAGCAAATGAAAAAGAATCAAAAGTCATAAGATCAAGTGAAATAAGAATGATTAAATTTTGAATGACGAGAATGAACTGATGAAATATGTTTATATAACAAATCTAAAGTATAAAAACATTGAAAACAGATTTGACAAGAAGATCTTATTGTAATATCATAATTTGAATTTGAATTATAATTTGGATTTTGGTGTTGAAGAGCTTTAGCAATTAAGAAATTTCTTCTCTTGTCTTGAAGATAATTAATTTCATGAATCATGTATGGTGATTGAATTCCTATTTCAGTTTCAAAAAAGATCAATTACATTAGAAACTGTTCATGATGAGAATAAAGGAGTTGAATCAAAACAAATGACATACTTCTGGTGACATGATTAGGTAAACTGAGATTAGTCTTTAAAACCAAAGGCTCCTGTGGCACAAAAGCTTTAGATCCATTTGACAAAAACTCTTGATGATGATGATGTTGCCCGCCTGAAGTGTCTGTAGCAGTATCGATAGCATCAGCTACTCTACTCTGAACAATAAAAGTTAGAGTTGTTCTAGACGCACTTATTAAACTCGAGTGCCTTCGTCTCTCTCCTTTTAAAGATGAGAATGACATAGGAGGACTAATAAAACTATGTTGATGACTCATAGCTTCAAGTTTTAAATGAATTGGCGAAACTGGAGTACTACTATGATGTTTTGAGTTCGACAAAGAACACTTATATCCTTTTTTTTGTTTTCCAAATGAACTTTCCATCAATCGTTCGATGATCTCATTTTCTTGATCTTTAACCTCCTGTTGCTTGTTTTGACTCCTGATGTAATGAGAAAATGTTTCACGATTTAGTAAGCTGATTGCTGATCTTGGATGATCTGAAGGGTTTCCTACAAACTGTTGTTCATTTTCTTCACTAGATCTCAATCTGATCGTTTCTCCCCTTGATGGCATCTTTGTTCGATTTTCTATCGGTGGAGACCTTCGATTTGACATTTGAGTCAACTTAAGTCGAATTGATGTTAGTTGGGTCAAAGATCTGTAATGATAGGTGCATTGATATTTGCGATTTCCTCAGAGCTTGATAACTTCTTGAACATGTTTTATATCATTTTCACAGAATCCAGCTGGTCCCTTGTATGTACGTGGTAAATGACACCCAAAAGATCGCATCTTGCCTTTCATCTCCTCCAGTCACTTTGAACGAATGGGAGGGCAAAAATCTTCAAGCTTCTAAAATGCGAATTGAAGGAAATACGTTGAGCTAACATCAAGGGGATGGCAATCTATTTTCTTGATCAGTACATTCCATTGTCCAGAAATCTCGCGGGTATGAACAAAACAGAAGCGTTGAGCTGCCAAAAACCTGTTTACTAGGGTGACAACCTACCTGGTCTTTCCCTCTATTTTCCTTATTTAAACCCGTTCACCGGAATATACACCCCTCGTAGTCATTGGAATTAGCCATTCTTCTACAACAAAAGAATACCCAACCCGCTCGAGTATTCCACACTACGTTTGATTCTCAGTATCTAGATTTCAGTGTATGTACTTGATAAATGTACTTGATTGGATATTGTCTATCTTGTTATTCCTTGTTTGCACCTTGAACGGCTCTTGAGTGTGATCTTGATGATTACGATCAATTGAATCTGCAAGAAAATTCCCCGGAACGTGTTTACGGATAGGTGAACTCATGAACTAGACAGCGTTCATTAAAATGGATTTGGTACCCGTTATCAATGAGTATTCTTCTCTATCCGAGATAGTGATCACATAGGCATTCTACCTCGACTGCTTTGGAACCAAGGGCAAGACAAGGAGCATAACATGATTGTAAATTGTATGTTATAATACCGTTGTGAATGTTTTGTTAGGAAAGGCCATCAAGACAATGAACGCAACATGAAGCAAGCTCACACACTGATTGAGGATAAGAAATCTGAATAGGCAGAACTCAATAGAAAAATAAGAGACAAATACAACTCTAGACAACTTGAAGGCAACCGAAAAAAACAAGACGAAAAACAGAACATCATCAGTTATCTTCTTCGTTGGAGTCATCTTCTTCGCTGGAATCATTCTGCGATTCGGTACTATCTTGGCCGGTGAGGCTACCGTGTGCACCTGAGCTATCTTGCGCGCTGCCTTGCGTGTTGGATGTATCTTGTCCAGAAAGGCCATTTTGTCTTGTAGATTCACTTGGCACAGTAAGGTCATCGTGTTCAGTAAGGTCGCTTTGTCTGTTAGGGACACTTGGACTTCCGAAGCCATTTTGACTGCTAAAGCCACTTTGACTGTCGAGGGCATTTTGACTGCCAAAGCCACTTGAAAGGAAATTTTGTTGCTGGCCAATGAGCCCCTGCACGCTTGTAACTGAATTGAAGAGGGTTGATGGAGAGGAGTTGATGATGGAATTGAAATCAATACCGCAGTTCTGAAAGATACTGGGATCAAGGTTGCTGATAACACCACTAGTTTGGATACCAAAAGACTGTGCCACACCAAAGACAGCCTGGATACACGCAAAGAGTATTCGGAAGTCGGCTGGATGAAAGATATGATTAGTGACGGTCAATCTCTTTGCGTGGAGACTGCGTCATGGCGTACACTTGAATGTGTCGATATAGGTAGAATAGTGAGACGTAATGATGTTCAACATGCTTTGAACTTGGCTTAGATATTGCACCAAAAGGCTTTGAAACTAATGATGAGGAAGTTGATGAGCCTTATGGACATTGAAAAGGTGTATTATGAAATTCCACCCACTTGGTTTGGATCGAACTGTCCAGGGTTAACACAGAAAGTACAGCCTCCTTGAAGTTGAGAAACCATGCTGTATAAGTTGATGACCATGGCTTGGAATTCCTGCTGAATTTGTCCAATCTGAAGAGTGCTAATTTGCCAACTGGCTACAGTGTTTCGAGAGACGGCAAAGAGACTTTGGAATCCCGACTGGAAATTGTCGATGCTTGTGATCGGTTGCGAACCTAGACCCACGCCAGACGCCCAAGTCACGCCGTTGAGATCGGGCACGGGTGTGGCATCTCCACCACAGAAGCCGAGGCATTTGGCCGTCTTTTGAGCTTTTGTAGTACTGTTGGAGATAATTTCATGAGTCGTACGTAAGCAGAGTTGAGATCAGGAAAAAAAGGCTGACAGTGGGTTACTTTCAGCCGGTGCACGAACTGCTAATTCAACAAACCTGGGGCTCTTGCTGTTAAAAACCGTTCAAATTAGCATATGGATGCTCATGGACAAGGAAGTAGACTCACCTGGGCAACGCCGAGGCAAATCCAAAGGCTGGAAAGGAAAGGAGAAAAGAGACTGGATTAACACACACAAATACTGGCTGAAGGTCAAGGCTTTAAAAAAATTACCTGCAAGCGCAAGTAGCACGTAGGCGGAAGTGAGCTTCATTGTGGATATGATGGTTGTAAGTGGCAAAAGAAACAGACTGGCGACGTAGAAATGAATGGGTATGTATCAGATGGTATAGTGAAGGAGATTTTGATGAGTTTTTTACGTGGGTTAGAGAAAGACAAGAGGACGAGTTGGAGTTTACTGCTGTAACCCAATTTAGTACAGCTTTTATAGCCCTCTAGGCTTTGCAAACGTGGTTTCTAGTGACCTTTCAACGATGGCAGCGCAAACAAGTCTGTTTCTCAAGCACAGGTGCGCTCACTTCTTCTGAACTTGAGGGTACGTCATCGCATCATGAGGACAATTTATTGATGCTTAAATTATTTCTGTCTTTCATATTTGTCATTACCTCGAGACATTATCTCCAAATCACATCACCTCAACCTGATACTGGATGCTACAGGCAAATCCCGTTATTGGTTCAACATCCCTCGTAAAATCGGCAGATTTCCATCCATTGCAAGCTCTGATGTGGAGATCATTTGAGTACATAGAGAGTTCCACTCTGGAGGTCTCCCTGTATCGGCCACTCAATGATCCGAAAGGGTGGGAGGAACTTGGTTCGTCCGATTGATAGGGATCGTGATTGTTTCAAAAAACACAAATTGTCGGCCATCGTGAGTGAGCTGGTGGGGGAATGTAACTGAACATTGGGAAACCTCTGGTAGGTCCCCCTGATCACCTAATTGCATTCCTACACGCACCGGCACACGCTCTCAAGGTCAGTTTTCCGATTATGACGTGCAAGATTTCAAAAACTCTAGAAAACTCGCTTGCATCATCCAGAATGGTGCGCACCAGTCACGTCAATGAGTATTTTGGGCTATGATGTCATCATTCCATTTTCTTTGCTCTAAATATTGCAAATTGAATTTTGAAAGCACACAGAGCAAGAGTAGCGAGGCCGAGCAGGAGGTGTACGAGGCGAACATGGCGCTCAAATCATGATTTAGAAAGCCATGATATGAGATCATAAAATGCATGTGTCTATAATTCTGTTAAATGGACAGTGAACAAATTGGTCAACATATCTCTTTGTTGTTTTTGATTAAGCACAAATTAATGTTGTATCCCTTGACCGCCAGCAGAGTTTTGCAAGCTTCCCCACGCCTCCAAATCACCCTATTTTCTTAATCAGTACCATCCATCTTCCAGAAATCTTGCGGATATAAACAAAACAGAAGCGTTGATCTGACAAAAACCTGTGTCCTAGGGTGACAACCTGTCTGGTCATGGAGTCTTTCCCTCTACTTTTCATATTCAAAGAATATATGTACCCCTCTCATAACCATCGAGCTTGACCTTCTACAACAAAGAAAGACTCAACCGGCTCAAGTTTTCTGAATGAGTTTGATTTTCAGTCTCTGGATTCCAGTGTATGTACTCGATCAATGAACTTCGAAAGATTTGTTTCTCTCGTTATGCCTTGCTTGCACCTCGAGAGCATGAATTGGCTCATCTTTGATCAAAAAGGTTCTTGTCTAGCTTTATATCACCATTCCACTCTCTCAGACATGCTTGGCAATTTTTTGAGAAAATATTTTGCAAGTACTATTGTTTAAGAATCTCTTGTCCCAACCTTCTACCTCATCATCAGACGTATCAATTCGAAAGAAAAAGAAAAAAAGGATATATAGAATATCAAAAAGAAAAAAGAAAAGAACAAGACAACATGATGAGAAAAAGAATAAAAAGGTGAAAAAACATGAAAAGAGCAACATATATACACCTTTTTTGCAGAAAAAAACAAAACCAACTTCAAGTTTTCTTTCTTTTCAATTTTCTGATTTTCTCTTGTAAACTTGTTAATTGGCCTTTAATTGAGAAACACTAAACAATGATTAAATAGAAGACACAACAATAATCTTTTGACCTCTGACGGTGCCTCTGACATACAATGTCTTTTTCGGCTAATCTTTATGATTTTCAATTTTGTTTGCAACCACAAAAGCTTCAAAAAAACTTACAAAACTTCACTTAAAGTCTAGAAAATTCAATCCAGAAATCAAAACCAAATCAGCACATGAAAAAAACAGGTTAGAAGAGAAAGTTTTTAAGAAACAAACCTTAAAAGCTTCCTTATAAGCATCCAAAAGACCTTTAACTCTTTCTCTTTCATTCCTTAATCCATCATCTTCCATTAAAAGTCCTTCAAATAGATCTTCTCGGTATAAACTTGATACCAATCTATTCTGGACTCCTTCTTTAACATGATTTACTAAGAAATGCATCACAGCTATCATCAACGTAGAAAAGAAACATATTAGATTTTTGATTTGATTCATTCATTCAAAATGGCAAAGAAGAATTGAACCTTTTGGTACTAAATCTTGGATTGTTTGTCTTACAATTCCAAAATAAGCTGTCATCAATGATCTGATCAAATTAATTTCCCTGTGTTCTCTATCGGTTAACTGTATCCTCTGCTCTTCTTCAGGTGTCTAAACAAACAAACAAACAAACAAACATTTCAATTCGTCAGCTGGGTAAGAGAACCAAATCTAGTAAAGTATCATACGCACTCCCTCTAGCATATGTTTTTCAAGACTCTTCATATTGAATGCAGCATTTGCACCCTCGAATCCAGATTTTCTCAATCCACCAGATCCATGTTGGTTTGAATCATTATCATGACTCATACCAGTAAGACTATGACGATTTGATCGATGTGGTTGAGGTTGTTGTGATAACATTCCACCACCGATCCCATTGGTAGATCCACCAAAAAAGTAATTCAGGAATGAATCCTTAGCATTTCCATACTGTTGTGAAGATCCACCAGAATGTCGTCCACCATGATGATGAGATGAAGAAGGATTAGAATTTAATGCATTCAACCGACTATCAGAAACGATCCTTGAACTATTCGGTATCGTCTGATGAGATCGTCCAATCGTCAATGAGTTATCGAGCGGCACTGATGAAGGACGAGTCAAAGGAGCGTTATGGAGTTGAACCTGTCGATGATGAGCTTGAGCAGTACTATTCTCAGAAACACGATCATCATCTTCAATCACACTCGAAGAACCCTCGCCGTCTCCATCAGAATCAGACTGTGAAAAGAACCCCAAAGAGATATAAAACCAAGGGAAAGTGAGACAAAAGGGGTTGAAAAAGCGAACCGAGAAAGAGACCCCAGCTACCATTGGAGCCGATGGTAGCAACAGACAACGTAGGGGAACCATTGCGCACCCTTCTCTGATCCATAACACCATTAGTAATCGCCTGGGTAGCATGATGCCGCTGATTTGATGCCATGTTACTGCTAGTAAGTGTATTGGCCATGAAATCTGGATGATTGGTGTTGATGTAGGCCGCCTGGATTGAGATCAACGATTGTACATATTCGGAAGTTGGACCCAGCCGTTCCCGTAGTAGTTCGGAAACTACTTCAATCAATTGAGCGTGCAATTTCGGATACCTTTGCAGCTCCTATGATTTTTACAAAGACATGACCGTAAGCTTTTTCATCAGCAGATTCTGGTAGAGCTAATGGAAAAAAATTATCGAAAATCTTACGGAATTTGTACAATTGTGACAGATCTTCATCAATTCTTCATATACCAATTCTACACACCGTAAGCCAGGTGGTTCTAACAACTTTATCTGAGGTTTGATCAATAGATCAAATGCAGCTTCTGGGATAAACAAACTTGATCGAGTTCCAGTGGAGTTTCTGATAGAAGTCTTGATATCTAGATTGTTTAGGTTCTCCATTGGGTTCAAGGTTTCGAGTGCATGTCCAAATATTTCATTGAAAATATAATATATCCGAGCACCTCCGCAGAGTTCTTTGGTGGAGAGGTTAGCTTGTGTTCCATCGATCGATGACACAAAGTCTTTCACAAATTGAGTCATCAACTTTAAGACTAACGACCCTTGGTTCTGTTTACCAAAGAAGACAGAGTCACCCCCGTATGCATTGAGTTCCTGCTGCGTTTGACCCATGAGTGTGTTCAGCCTAGCTTTCATGTCGGGCAGCTTGTCACGGATGTGAGACATCAGCACCTAGAAACGAGAATCAACAAGGGTAATTTAGTGAGGCACACTGTAACAAGAAACCTGAAAGCAATTGCAACAGACTTGATTCAATGTCTTCGCTAAAAATTTAGTACCGCATCGATGAGCAATATTGCGGTAAGCGGGATGCTGAGTGAAGAACTCTTGCTCTTTCTCCAGAGACTTCTCTAGTGGTATGTTCATGTTGATGTCCTGCTGGCTACGATTGACGATACCAATGAAGCCTAGCTTAAGTGGATAGACTCTTCCTGTGAGTATGTCTAAAGCATTTGTACCAGTGTCCATGAGGTCTAGCTTGGTAAGGACACCGATAGTCCTGCGACCTTGAGGATCAACAGAGCGAGATAGCTTTAATGATTCAGAGTTTGCAAGATCGACATTGGCTGGAGAAACCGCAAGAATAACACTAAAGATGGCCGATGACAGCAACAAATTTGTTAAGTTTTAGCAGTAAGGCAAGCTGATTCAAGATGAGAACGCTACCTATTGGGTTTAGATATAAAATCGAGCACTAGACTACGTATCTGCCGCTCTATGTCGGTAGGTTGATCCCCTACAGGTATCTGATAGATAAATTCAGCTGGAATAGCCATGGAGTTGAACTTTTTACCAAATACTCACCTTGGTCAAGCCAGGTAGGTCCACCAAGGTGAGATTCAAGACACGTTCACTAAAGATCTTAACATGAATTGGTAGTCGGCTAATTCCCTTATTACTTCCAGCCACTCTTAACGTCTCATTTTCGATTTCTTTTTTGATATCAGCAAATTCAGTGAACCTTCGGTTGGGAAGGTGAAGAAACTCTCCATACTCGACAGCGGATGATGATGACTGCTGTGGAGTATATTCTACTGGTGAAGATGAGGGTGAATTGATGTGGATCAATTGAAGGACGAGAGGCCGACGAGTGACGATTCCTGAGCCTCGCGGAAGGAAATCTCGCCCGACAATGCTGTGCGACAAGAAGTGTTAGGTCACCATGATGCTCTTGAGCAGGAAAACGCGAACATGAAATCTTTTGAGAATGTGACGTACGTTTCAAGCACAGAAGACTTTCCTGAACTCTGTGATCCCACCACCACAATCTGAGGTAAATCGACAGTTTCTCCACCAATTGCATTGAAGGTGTCTTGCAATTTGTTTACTAGGGCAATCAAATCTAAAAAACCAGGCAATAAGTTTAGTAAGCATCCACCAGAGACCATAAGGGTGATTTGAATTTCGACAGATTTGTCAGAATTAAACAAGAGCCAACCTCCGTCCATCTTATTACTTAATGAATGCTTTGATGATGGTGCTTTGAGTGATCTAGGCTTGATGGATTGTTCTTCGAAGAATTGTCGTCGATGGTGAACTGAGATTGCCGAAGATGAAGATGAAGGTTGAACTTGTGGACGAGTTGACTGTACGGGTCGGATCGCAAAAAACATTTCAAAGTTACACACAGTCAGAATAAACACACACTACAGCCTCCTTACAAGGATATTTATTCAATTTTCATTTCCGGCAGTCACCCTCGCTATAACACTCTCTTACCGAAGCCGGTGATCATCAGTGATATCACTGGTACATTTCTCGACGACACAAACACCGCAAACGGAAAATGGTCGATTCCAAATTATGTAAACGAGTATGGTCATTCTGTCCACTTGATACGGCCTCAGGCTGCGAGAGACGAGGCTGGGACTAAGGCAAGTTAGGTGTTGCCTCGATGAGATTGCTCATTTTCACTGCCAGAGGTCTGACAACCAGTCAACAACCTTTCTGTGTTGATTGCACCAGTCTTTCTAATCCGAAGTAAGAGAAGAAATCCAGGATGCTATTCTGGCCCAAGAGGCCCTCGTGATGTACAACTACAAGCCAGACAGTGACTCCTGTGTGACTCCTGTGTCTTCAAATCTCTTGTTCTGTGGCGCCTTTCGGTATGACTCAACGTCATTCACTTTCAAACAGAGACTTTCAATCCTGCTCAGATTTTTACAATCTATACGATAAAACATTCAAATCAAGACGTTGAAGGATCCCCGTTCTGGAATATGATCTGTTATATTCCAGATACGGTCACGTTCTTTCACACCAAAGAGTGATAGAAACCCCGTGGTCTATTCATAAACAGACTTGAATAAAAATCATCATCTGCTATGCAATCCATTACATTAGTCAAACACCTAAACCAAAACCCCCAAGAGTTCTGACCTGTTCCAGTGTGTTAAATTCGAATGACGAGTCTGAAGGTGAGTGAATATAACATTTATCCGAGATACAAGTAAAAAAAGTACAACAAAACTCCAAAAAACAACGCAAGAAGTGTATAAGTATCTACAATTTCCAAGATCAAAATACAAACCATAAGAAAAACATGATGAAAAACAAAATGATAACTCTTCTTTTCATTTGATTCCATTCTCATTTTCATCATTTCTTCTTCAAATTCTTCATTCTTTACATTTTTGAGTGAATCTCTCTAGGTGTAAATTTAATCCAAAATGAATTTTTAATTGCCATTAAATATGCATCTGTCCAACTCTTTTCGTATTCTTGATCGTCAAACCCTTGAGCAAATTCTAAATTATATTTTGTCAAGACATTTGCAACCACCTAGAAAATCAATCAAACATAATCATCAGAACTTAAGAAGCTCGAGAGCAAAGGTAAATTCCACAATCATGATCAAAAAACAATCTCACCATTCTGATTTCCACGAGTGCCAAGTTCTTAGCCACACAGGTACCTGGTCCAATCAGAAATGGAAAGAAAGCTCGAATATCATGACGTTGAGAAGATGAAGTTTGCAGAATCCAACGATCTGGATAAAACTTATCCGGATCACTAAAATAACGAGGATCACGATGCATTGCCCAATTACTAAACCTAACTTTAGTACCTCCTGGTATTTTTCTACCATCTATGATTGCTCCATCAGGAGGACAGATTCTTTGTAAACTTGAAGGAGATGGAGGTTGTAGTCTTGTAACTTCTTTGATACATGCATTCAAATATTCTAATTTTGCTAGACTTGCAGGTGTAACATCTGGTGCGATACTGTCGAGTTCTTCTTGTAAACGTTTCATACATTGTGTTGACCTGATGAGATACATGAAGAGAGCTATGAGAGTTATTCGAGTCGTATCTGATCCAGCTCTGAGGGTTTGAAAACGAGATTTGTTAGATCATAGACCATACTCTCCATTCATTATCCGTTACCCATCAGTCATAGGAGTGACTTACATGATGACCAAAGTTGAATCCGCTGCAAGCTCGGACATTTTAAGTCTACTTCCCGTCTCAGTGTCTTCGCCTAGCTATTCAACAAACAGAAGGATAGATCAGACTTTCAACTCTGTTAGACTTGGGTAGACCAGAGGAAAATATGATCAAAGGAATCCGTCAAGACGTCGTGCAATAAACAATTCCGTGTATCAGATATTTTGCATGTGAGGCTTGGAGCTTACCAAGTAATGAAATACATCAATCTCAGATCCTAGACCTTGATTATATCTACGCATCAACATTGACTTTCCAAACTCTCTAAATTCCATTTGTTCTTTCCTTTGAGAAGTAGGAAGTGCATTTACTAAAGGAGTTAACCAAGGTACGTTTCGAAGAACTCCGGCTTGCTGTACAACTCTACTTAAATGATATAAGATTCTTCGTTCATCATTTTGTAGTTTGAGTAAATCTATACCACCTGATATGTGCAGAAAACCACATAAGTTGAGTTGATGATAGTCTCAAATCCAGAAAAGATTGAAAACTGACTTCCGAATGCCATATCAGACATTGCTAGAAACATAGCCAAAATAAACACATGAATCAGCTATCCTTATTCCCGATTGAGATCAATTATGACATTTGATCCAAGCTTAA
Organism: Melampsora allii-populina; assembly: GCA_002157005.1. Taxonomy (NCBI): domain Eukaryota; kingdom Fungi; phylum Basidiomycota; class Pucciniomycetes; order Pucciniales; family Melampsoraceae; genus Melampsora; species Melampsora allii-populina. Next base: position 11,670 of record MWRJ01020005.1, read on the forward strand.
GGCTTTCTCTATATGAAAAAATCAAGCAATATGTCGTGATCGAAATTAAACTAAGATACTTACTATCATACATCATGTAGCCCAACTGAAGTCCAAAATCTACATCCTTTTTTTCCTTGACGTGGTTTTGGAGTACTTCGAGTAACTGATCCATACGCACTTCGAGTGATGGTATGTAAGATGAGATGGCCCGGGGCGTAAATGCTTTATCCCAACTATGAAGGTGATGTATAAGTCAATCATCTCATCGAATCTTTATCATACATTCAAAAACTGATAGAGGTATTGGTTAAAAATAACTTACATGCGTCTTCGTGGAGCATGCTCAGATACTAGAATGACGTAGTACACCATCCGTGTCAACATACTGAAGGTGATGATTCACAGAAATACATAACAGCAACTCACGTGTTTTGAGCGTCAAGAGGCTGTCACTCCCCTCTCGAGTCTTTGTGATTCCACTACTGTAAGCATTTCCTTTAGCCCATCCTTTTGGTCCCATAATCGTCCATAAAGCCTCAATACTAGTTGTATAAAGCTCATTAGGACCTGTGAAGAAATAAAGTAAAAAACAAGATGACTAATAGCGAATCAAGAAGAAAGGATTTCTCACCAATTCTCACCCAATCTCCATACTCTTCACCCAAACTACGCATAGTAATTCTATTCCTTCCAAGATAAGCTTCTCTAAGAATCCAGAATTGAGTTAAAGCAGCCATGGGAGGTCCATAGAAATGACGTAAAGGATGCCATGCTAATCGATAGAATCCCAGATGTAATCCAAGGAATGCATTGAGAAGAATCACATGCTTCACAGCCTTATAGAAACTTTCGAAGATCCATCCCAAGCCCACTAACGTAAGTAGTACACTGAAGAGATAAACAAAAAATGTAGGCTCTCGTTGTCGTACGATGGCGTGAAGAAGCTTTTAGGGTATCAAAAGGGTTTTTTTGATAATACATGTCAAAGACCGGCCCGGAAAATGATGAAGAAGACGGTGATGAACTGACCGATGTTGATAGAAATAGGAAAGAAAGATAGGTAGTTGAGCTGATTTGATCGGAAGATTTTAAAATGGTAAAGGGAAATGAGAAGCTAATGGGTAACCCATGTTGGATCATGGTGTGATTTACAAAACCTTCAAGGGACGTGACAGGAATGAATTCAAACGGATATATAGAGGTCAATGAATGCAGTCAGGTAGAAGAGCAAGGGCGGAAGATGAATCAGACACACACACGCAGAAAAACCCCAAATATGGTCAGGCTCAATTGTGATTGCGGTTCTCTGAATTGAATAGAATTGGCAAAGTGGGAAGGATTGAGAAACGGGGGAGAATGAAACAAATTTAAAGTGTGATGTGTTGATTCCCCGACGAGAGGAATGCTTACATACAAGGACGACTATCAGCCACTATCTCCCGCTTCTCGGCGAATTAGAGGAAAGAGACAAGAAGATTGAGTTTAGAGAAGATTTATTCTTGTACGGCATATAAGCTCGGCTTTAGGAGGAGAATATTTATCGAAGTCGTGGTAAATTAGAAATGTTAGAAGTTGTAGCTCCGGAGTAGAAAAAAAATACGCTGCTGGGGACTAGAAAGGCCTTGTGAGTGTTACACTGATGGACAGGTGTACATATCATACTGCGATATTTTTCATTTCATCTTGCCCTTCCATAACACCTCAGTCAGTGTAATTTCTATTTGGTTAATGATCAAAGATTTGTCTTTTGATGATTTCACGATCGAAACAAATTTAGGTCTACAACAATCGAAAGGTGTTTGAGCTGGGGAGGGTACCTCTTTTTTGCTATTTGGTCTTAAAATCGAACTCAGCTTCTAACTTGCATCATCTAGAAGTTATAGTGGAAGGAGTCAAACTCAACGGCTTCCCTCTTGAAGGAAAAAAAGGATGATCTTTCCACACAAATGCTGAATATTTCGATCAGAGAGAAATCAAGTACAGGATGGTACATCTTGGCTTGTTTGTCAACGAAGATATGAGGCCAAGACTCATATATATACTTTGGGATATCCAAGGACTGCTTAGGTTTACAATGATACCATGGATCCCTAGAAAATGGGTAGCGAAAAAGGATTGGTGATGATGAGGTTCGTTTGAGGTACTTACCTAGAATGTAGTTTCATGGATCTCTATCGTCCACATCCCGAGCTTGAATGTGTCATGAGGAAGATTTGTAAGAAAGCATTATCTGTTTTGATGACTCCCCTCCCCGCAAACCCTTGATGATTGATCTGGATCATAATGGAGACAAGCTCCCCTGTTGCAGTTGCTTGTTGTTCGATGCTATTCTTTCAGTCGATGTGCATATCTTTCATGAAACCCATTTAAGCTGAAGATGAATTTGAGTGACACGATTTGTATGAGGGACTACATATTGGTTCCAACCAACAAGCTCGGGATTTCGTCGGCGTCGACGATCTGTGCAACAATTTTAACGCCGAAGAGGGTGATTGTGCGGTGATTGAGAAGTACTTCTGAGAACTTGGTAAACATGTTGTATACATAGTGGGGTTTCAGATTTTCTATCCTTTCGAATTCATACAACGTCATCAAGGTCTTGTGATGAAGATGGATGTTGCATATGTAGAGAGTTCTCCTTCGAAGAGCTGACTGCTTTAAACTGATAATTCACACTCATGCTTCAAGCTATAGCCTGGATTTCGACCTCATCTTGTTGCAATAAGTATGTGTGTACCTCTCACCCGCTGAAGAACAAAGACACTTCAAAAGTGTAAGATCAACTTTGTGGCTTGAAACGAAGCTTTGCGTAAGAGTTCGACTGATCCTTTACCAATCTATCACATTATTGTTCATTTATCTTCGCTTAGGAAATATGTACAGTTGTTTGCAAAAAGCTTGC
>MWRJ01020008.1:0-10114 GCA_002157005.1 Melampsora allii-populina
ATGACTTATAACCAAAACTATAATTTGGTACTTCCGAACATTGCTTAAAATCTATTTCAAGTCCGTTTTTTTGAACTCGATGTTTCAAGCCTCGCATCATCAAGGACTTCGAATTCGCCTGGATCTAACTTGCTCGATGGACTCAGGTAGATCGGCATTTCCCACTCGGTCTTGTCGTGTATCATATTTCGCATTTCTTGCGCACGCCTATGTCTCTCATCTGCATTGTATCGCTACTTTTCCAGCTCCGCAATCCTCAGCTCATTTTGAGCCAAAATCGAATCGATCACTTGACCTGACTATAAATCGCGTCTAGAAGCGTTCTTCAGCTTTTGTTACCAGGCATAGATCTCGAATGTATCACGATCGGCACCCACATATGCAACTGCTAACACTGTTATTCCTGTCTTCTAAGTTCAACCCTCATGTCTTTGGTTACCCTATGTATATTGTGGGCGGAGAGATAACCCATGCTGCCCTGGGTGGTATGGGGCGAGGCGCAGACGAAATTAGCCATGTAGCAACTCTTGGGCGGTCTGGTGTGTATTGATCTCTTCCGATGAACATCCAATGTGCGATATCTATCACTTCTGAAGGAACAACTAACAGAATTTTAATCCTTATCTTTTATCGACAGGACTACAGGGTAGTAATGCCGTAAATCCTTCTTTTACTACAGCAGCTGGAAAGCAAAGTAACTGAGACCGTTTACTTCGATTCAAATATATGTCGTATCAATATTGTAACTAATAATTATCCAACGTTTTCATCTTTTACAGTCCCAGAGATTGGTGACTCTCTTTTCGGTGGAAGGCAAGGTCAGACGTCAAAGGATGCATCAATCTTTGAAAAGCCACCACCTGTCACAAACAAGCATATAACGGATATTTTTGTTCGCGAACCCTCACGTCCTTATTCACCCCCCACTTACAAGCAAGCCGTCACTGGTAAAACACTGCATGGTAAACTCAAACCTGTGCAAATCGACCAACTTCAACCTGAAGAACTTGTAGAATACGTATCGAATTTCAACTCAGAAGTCAAAGCTAGTAAAGACTCTTGGCGAGCAGCAGACCAAGAAGTCAAAGACGCTGAACTCACACTTTCAAACAATGTTTTCAAAGAATACAGAAATAAATTTCCTGAGGATACCCACACAACTCTAAGAGAACTATTTGCGGAAGAAAGCACTGGCGTAGTGAAGATGCCAGATGGAGCAGAGAAAAGACTGCAAAGACTCAGAGCTAATGTAGAAAGACAAGCGTCAACTTCATCAAGCCCAGATGTTCTCGACAGGATTGCCATACGATTATTAGCAAAAGAACTGCGTGTCTCAACGGAAAACGTAGACATCGCCATCGAAGAAGCGAAGAAAGCGAAGGATAGTGCTATACAGCTAGCTGAAATGCGTAAAACAAGTGGTGAGTAATACTCCGAGTTTTGAAAATTTCGCCGAAGCAATGAATTTCAAACTGATTTCTCTTCATCGCGTTTTTCGTGCTGTTTTTCCAAAAACAAGGTTATCCATTCATGGACAGGATGGAAAGATATTCTCAAAAACTCGCAGCCTCCATCAAGAATTTCGCCGCCAAATTCAAATTCAAATGGCCATGGCGAAAGTCTGCTGCTCCTGATTATCTGAATCAGAACCAGCAAGTACGTCCGGTTATGACTCCCGAGCAGCTAGCAAAGCTTCGGGAAAGCCTTCGTCGTGGCACAACTCGTAGTAGATCTGGTTAGTTCGTACATCCAAAATCAAGCGTGGCAGGATTCTATGCTCCGAAGCAATTGTATATACATAAAAATCTCAAAGAAATGGACTTCTATCAATGGTCATTTTTTCACCGAAAGTAGCAGGTCTGACTCGAAAATCTTTCCAATTTGATTCTTGACACTTGGACATTGTATCTTGAATTGTATCACTTTTTTGTCGTTCTGTAGTAATCAGACGCTTTTTCAAGATTTGATACCATCATGAGTCTGACCCTTGAATGAAGACGGGCTACTTGAAAGGTGATGATGCATAGTGATCAATACCAGTCATTGTACATAATAGATGGAAGACACAAAAAAGACATCCATCCATTAATTACATCCTTGAATCTTGATCAAGATAGTAAAAAGGTGACAGAACCACAAACCAATCAAGATTTGATTGATGCCTTCAATTCAAATACTCTGTCCCAAGCGACTTTCCTTTTCTGTCCATCTTCTCCAGCCATACTAGCTCTGATGTTACACAGATCCATTCATAGTTGACCACCTCCTCTCGCAGTAAAACACATCTTGTTAGATTCGGGACCAGCATCACATACAGATGTGAGTGTAACAGAAGACACGCTGGCCTGGTCAGGAGGTGTGCACCTCCAGATTTTTACGCAAGTTATTGACTTCCATATTGGTAATGGATCACAGATCTGGAGATTCATTCGGCTTTTTTGTTTTACATTGTGAGCATGAGGCGTCCAGCACCACTCACGTTGCCTTGAGCAGAAGAGGACGTGCAAAGTCCGTAGACGACATCCCAGTCATTGCGACACATCAGCTCCAATTCTAGCCTTGAGGTTTGATGGCTGAGGCGATCGCCAACCAATTGGCAGCAAGCTGAGCGAGCTCTGGTCAGCATTACCGACGCGGGGTGAGATAGAAAAACGTGTGAAAGCCCTGAAACATGTGTTGGCAAGCAAAGACCAGACGGTGCTAGAGTCTTGGTTTTGAGAATGCAAAAGATCTGCAAGCTGCAGGTGAAATCAGTAATATAGTAGTCACTCATGGGCGACCTGGTGATTCATGCATCTCTTCTGGTGAACAATGGATTAAGAAAATTGCCTATTTTTCCCGAGATTTTCTTTGACAAGACTTGTTTGTACGCGCATTCTTGATCAATAGGACTCCAGAGTGAAAATGCATTTCATCCTATAACATCAACCGCACCAGATGGCAGTGAGCATCACTATGCGCTTTGGCCTAAATCGACATCGTACTGATATTGAGACTAACACACACCAATCACGTTGATTTATTATAGCTCGAGAGCTTGCCCCACTCTTTGAAGGAAGACCCGCATAAGGTTCAACTTCAAAGGATGCATCATTCGTTCACAATTCAGGATTTGTCACAGACAAGAATCCAACGGAACTGTTCGCTCACAGGCCTTCACCCCCTTATGTACCACCTACTCACAAAGATCCCATCACCTGTCAAATAGTTCAAACTATACTAAACCCTGATGCAATCGAGAAATTGGAGCCTGAAGCACTATTAGAATACATATCAAATTTCAACCCAGATGTCAAAGCTGCTAGAGACGCCCTGCAAGCAGCAGACCTAAAAGTTGAAAAGGCTGAAAACGCACTTTCCAAAGATGCTACAAGAGAACACAAATTGAACAGTGAACCGCGACGCAAAGGAACCCTTGCACAATTCTTCAAGGAACACGAGAATGCCAAGATTCCAGACAGCGCCCAAAAACCCATTCAACAAAGTAAACGTAAATTGCAATCAGCTGCTCCCCTTCGTACAACTGACGAGCAACTTAACAAATTAGTCATGATGCAATTCGCAAAAGACTAACATGTCCCATCCACAAATTTGAAGCTTAACATTGAAATCACGGAGGAAGCACGACATAAAGCCCTACAGTTAGCTCATTTGCATAAAAAAAGTTGTGAGTAATTCTCTTTTGATCTTGGAAATTGCAATCACAGACACACAGACAAATTGTGGTCACGCTCATATCAATTTATCACTATCATTTTTCCAAACCAATGGCTAAGATCGAATCATCCATTGAACAGTTCTTACCCGAAGTTGTTGTTAAATTACGATGGTGGAAACAGCCTATTGCTAATCCTCGTGCGGGAAAGTCACCAACTTTGTCGCGACGGATTCATTACCTATTGGCACGCTTTCAGCGCCCAATATGATTCTTTTGAGGACTGGTTCTCCTTTGCTTCAAGAAAGTTGAACAAGTTGTATTTTCAACACAATGGACTTCTGATATTAGTATTCTAGGGAAAGTAGCCAGTCTACATCACATACTTGTACTTCAATGAGTTTCTTAGCCCTCGAACAATGTATCACGCTGTCTCATCATTTAGTAAAAACTCACATTTTCACAGTTTGTTATAACAGCCTCAACTTTTACCTTACGGACACAAGCAGGATTGAGCCCACCGCTCCACTTTTCTAGATGAAATCATGAGCCAGGTAGCAGTATGTGGTGAACTCTCTTTGTGTATTATCAGACTAAAGTATGCCAAAAGTAAATACACATCTATGAATTCCAGCAACCACGACTAAAGTGAACAAGGCAAAATGTATGCTCGTACCATTCAGCTACTCTTGACTTTCCACCCAAACCAAACCACATATTTTGGGTGTGAAATATTAAGTCTTAAATCGGAACGTAACTCATCCAGATTCCCTCTAAAAATCTTCCAAAATGGCAACTTAATCCAACTTTCAACAAACAATCTCATGACTTCCTCTGATCTTAATTGTGAAACGATTAAAACTAATGTAGCCCATCTACCGCTGGATGATTGAGGTTTAGCAATATGATCTAAAGTATGAAGAAAAGGTAAGATGAGAGATTCATTATATAAACAATCTATAGCAAGTATCAGATCATAACTTGATTGGTTTTTATCTAAATCAGTTTTCAAACTAGTCTTGATCCAATCTTTTTCGATCTCTAACCAATCTAATTCTTCAACTTGATATCGACTAGGATGTTGAAATTCATTGAAGTGCTTTAAGTCATTTAAAGTCAAGTTTCGTGAGATTGTAGATAATAAGCTTGATTGATCAGATATCGTCCAACTAGAGTGAGAATCACTTGGAAACATTTTGTTACACAGGACGGCCAAAGCACCAGTACCTGAACCCAATTCGAGAATTCGTAGTGATGAGACTAATAAGTTCATGTCGAGTAATGAGCCACACGGCTCATCGATCCCTCTGTTTGGTGGATATGTCAAATCGTACCACAAAAGTTCAGCAAAGTCGAGACTAGCTCGCCACACCACCGATCCTGTGTCTCCTTTTCTATGATTGATAGCAAAGATATCTTGATGAAGCTGAGCAGTAATAGTCCTTGTCTCTGAAACCCGTTGTTTCGGTTTGGGTTTATAAGATCTTCCCCTCTTCCTACTTGAATATCTCTCAAGAGCAACTTCAGATCCATCTTGAGAATCCACTCTCTTAGGTTGATGGATTTCGAGTTCGATTTCGAGAACTGATGATGAAGAATCAAGAAAGCCAAGCCCATTGCCTGATTTTCCATCGTCCAACGCGATTGACGCCCCTGAAGAGCTCTCAGCTGATCCAGCGAGCCTGGAGTAGAGATCGAAGATCTGGCAATGATTTCAATGGACTTTTCAGCTTTGAAGACCATCATCTATGAGTCCGGGTTTATCATTTACCTCTTCTTCTGAGTCCTCAACTTCTATCCAAAACCGGCGATCCAACGTCAAGGTCGGGGGTACATATGCCCCATCTTCTTGTGGCTCACTCATGATAAGATTGCGTCGAAATTGTCAAATAATTGCTTGCTTCCTTCGCACACATTGCAATGTGATGTTGATTATGATGTAAAGCCATCCCGCTCCTCGGCGATCGCTTGCTATTGTTCAAGCCCCGCGTACGATCATGCGACTTAGCTAAGTGTATTAAAGCCGGAAGGCTGATTATGAATTGTTTGAGTCTGACTGTAAGACCTTCAACTTCGTAGACTACGACTCGTGGACATGAGTCTGGTGGAATGCTCCTCAATGGTGCTGAATTTCGGTTTCTGTGGTAGCCGTCGCAACGGGGCGGGTGCGGCGATTGATCAATGGACAAGAAATTGGTGAACTTCATCCAATCTTGATTGTCTGGTGCTCTTCATGGATTCCATGAAATCAAATTAATCCACTGATGGCTTTCCTCTAAAGATTCACACACATTAAGATTTGCTATATACATAACCACTTATACACATTCATCAAGTGTATAAAAGGAAATAGGCACGCCTGAATGATTTAATTTAAAACCTGACATCAGAAATAATCTATAGAAAACAATAAGCAATCAAAACACTTTGTTTTCTTGATCATCATCTCAATTCATTGAGAGCATTCTATCAAACCAAAAACAAAAGAAAATTGTAGAACAGTGCAAAAAGAAAACACATCAAGTTTGCTGCGCAACACAAATCACTCTGAAAAAGAAAATCTTGTAACTTTTATCCTTGCATTGATATCCATGCTTCATTGAGTACAGCAAACACAGCTTTACCAATCATTTGTTCTTCCACAGTTGCATCTTTTGGAATCTAATGATCAAGCAAAAAATGATAAAATTTTAATTAAAAAATGATCATCAACATTAAGTTAATCTTACATACCTTATCAGGATGAACTTTTGATATTGCTCGAACATATTTAACTTTAACCTGTGATTCAGTTAACAATTCTCCCATACCAATCTTTTTCCAATTCAACGAGGACCATAAAACTTGATCTAAACTAGCTAACAAAGCTCTTAGATTTGTTTCTTTACCCGATTTCCAATTTTCAATCTTTGCATCTACAATATCTTTTGATTGAAACATTTGATTTGATTCGGATTCTGCTTGTTCATTTGCTTCTCTTAATTTTTGTACTGCTGTGAATGTATTTGTATTATTTACTACAACTGGTCGGGTGCGTGTGATCGGTTTTTGTGCTGAGATTGGTTTTGGTGGTTGGGTTGAACGAACTGAAACATTCTGAGGACCACTTTTATTCGCTTTCATACATCGAGCTAATCCTTCTGCAACCATCTTCATTCCACCTGCACCTTTCGTCACCGATCCACCCAAATTCCTACAAAACTCCCAATCTACCTTGGCTTCTTCCCACCTCTCAAAATCTTCTTTAATCTTGGCTCTTTTGCTCAGTGCTTTACCTAATTGTTCATTAATATTTATTGATCCTTTTAGTTCAGTAGGAACTCGATTCAAATTCGATTCCATTCGTTTCATCAAGTACTCTGAAGATTTCTTCATCTCACTATCTTCACATAATAGAATCTCAATCACTCGATTCACATCTTCTTTAGCACCTTTCCCATCTCCATTTTTTAGCCTGACAGCTGCTCGATTGTTCAAGATCGGTAAACACCCAAGGTAAGCATCTTTGCCTTCTTCACCCATCACTGCTCCTTGCAATGTGTCCAGAGCTTTTGTATATGATGATTCGGCATTAGAATATTGTCCTTGTTTGAACCATTCATTACCTTTATTACGATGCGTAAGGGAAGTCGTGATCTGACTTTGATCAAGGTTGATGATCGGAATTAGTGGAAAGGGGTAAGTGGGCGTTGGTTTGGGATTGTTGGATACTTGCACTGATGGTAAGGTAGGTTGAAGGTCTGAAGCTAGAGATGTGAAGCTATCGAGCGCGTTACGAAGATCCGGCGACGAGAACGTCCGCTCGGCTGTAGGTTTCTTGACATTACGCTCTATCACCTTGCGCCGAGCTGATGACACATACGGCTGCCTGGATTGTGGAGGCCTTTGTTCACCGGGAGATGGTCGTCTGGAGGGGGGTACGCTTCGATTTGCATTAGAGTGCGAGGAGCCCAAGTCATCAGAAAATGCATTACTAGGAGATGCATCAGATGCATTACGCTCTTGCTCAGAAAGTTGTTGATTATCTTTCATCCACTTTGGCTTTATCATCCCACCATCCATCGTTTGGCCAGAACCAGAGGAAGTCGCAGTCTGATCTTCAATCACTTTCGTTATTGATGCCTTACTCTGCTTCCAGAATGATGCCGCTTTACCAAACGCTGTTGAGCCGTAGGCAGAAGCTTGAGCCAATAGATCGGCCGCTTGATCTTGAATCTCTTTAGCATTGACGAGGGATGAGGGACTTTCGTTCGGCCTAGCCTCTTCCTTTCGACGAGAAGCAGGTGTTCTGGACGGCGGAGATGATCGCTCATGATTGAAAATCTCTGGTCGCGATCGTTGAGAAGTACCCTCAACTGCTATCTCGCCTTGAGATGCCAAGAGCTTTTCGACAGCAGCGGATACGTCCCATTGGCCTGTCTCAGCATCGAAGGTTTGATCTAGCGATTGTCGGGCTTGAGGAATTGTGAATCCCATCTCAACCACTTGACCCAAGATGTGCGGAGGTGGGGAATTTGACCTGGTACGTTGCGAATGTCCTTTTGTTTGCGGCTTGTGACCTAATAACTGAGCCGCATCTCTTTGGATTCTTGCTGCATCAATATCAACAACAGGTTCCCCCAGCAAGCCTAGTATATCATCGCATCCGCTCTCCAGAGAGATCTGACCGTTACGTTCTGGATCGCTTTCCAGGGGTCCAAACTCATCACCCAGCAGGGAGATTGAAGAATTCTGGGCAGTCGGACCAGGCCTCAGAGAGGATGTTGATGATGATGCACTTGTCCCGACGATATCACCAGTTGTCAGATGATTCGAGCTATGTTGATCGAAATCGATGTCCCAGCTATTTTTGCGTGACCTAGAAGAACCTGAAAGAGGGAGACTTGCACCAGTCACATTTGTAGGGACTGGTGAAGGTACCCGAGAGGTCCTTCCACTAGTACTTTCCAAGAAGTCAAAGTCCCATGTATCCGCAGATACACCAGATACACCAGAATGTGGTTGAGTTGGCTGAGGTGTTTGTACTTTTAGCAAGCTAGAGTTCGAAGGGGCATTAGTCTGCCGAAAGGATGACGGAACGGCAAAGGATCTAATTGAGAATGGCAGAAAAAAAACAATAAGATTCTCATCAGACTTGAGCTATTGGGATGTCTCACGGAAGCGATTCTCGATCTTGTAGTATGAACGCACGCTCCCATTATTGGACTCGGACCCAAAGACTTTGATAGATAGCTCGAAGAGACTCCCAACGGTTTCTGTTTCTGTTTTTCCAATTCGGCCGCCTTGAGTCTTTCAGAAATAGTCATACTGGACGCGCTATTACCAGTTCTCTGACTCGCATTATCGTTGGCCCCAAAAAGTGAACTGAAGGCATCACTAGTAGGGGGTGCACCGGCCGATCGTGATTCAGAGGTAGGATTGGGTTTGGTACCGTACGAACTATTGGACCGTCCTGGTGTGATGATAGAGGGACGAGCAATGGTGGCGGAAAGATAATCGAATGAAGAAGTACCATTCCTGGGAGTTGACTGAGGTTTTGAGGTTGGGTTTGGATTGCCTGAGGCGAAGCTAAGGTCAACTAGATCATCCATTTGATTGGGAACTTGGTTGAGGATTGAAGAGTTTCGTAGAAGAAGCGTTGAGAATGGAAGAGTGCTATCCTAAACTACCCACGTGAATGTGAATGTGAATGTCATCGATATCCTTTTACACATACATATTTACACATGAGTGGTGATACCTCTCGATCATACATACATACCAACGTAAACTTATGTAAGTATTTAAACTCAAGTGATAACAATATCAAATTTTCATCAATCTCAACTTGCTCTTCACAACTTGAATGCTTTCACACTTCATTTTGTACCTCAATGCCTTTGGTAACCAACCCATCATGATCCATGACAACTATATTCAAAACTAAACACCACATAGCTGTTTTCAGTTTTTATGAAAGTGCACTGCACCTGTGGCCAAACTTTTGACTTGGGATATATAGATTTCACCTTGTTTGTTCTTTTTGTCTGTGGGGTAATACTTCAAAAACCTTGTAGTCTTTGTGGGGCATCTCATAGTGTTTGATTGCATCAACCATACACTGGAATGACTTCAGAATGCAACTTAATCACAGTGATTTTTTATCGATGATTTTCATTGGAGGACCCCTTGGTAATTGGCCATCAATATCATCAACTTTGGCAGAGGTCCAGGCATGAAGTTTTTTTCAAACATCTTCACTGAATTTGATGTATGTCCATTTGAATGCCATTCATTACCTTTTTTCTTCTTTTTCCTCAGACCTCTTGTACCTTTATTGGCCAAAGAAGGGTGTGAGAGGACCCCTGAATGCGCCTACTTAAGGTAGTCTACTAGAATTATAAGTTCTGAGCTCCCACAGAGTTACCCTTCATGCAATTATATCAGCTTCAATTAATAATGCACATTTCTGACTTTGGT
>MWRJ01020154.1:0-18048 GCA_002157005.1 Melampsora allii-populina
GCAACACAAATCTGAGATCTTGGTTGCAGTACGAGTGCGGAAAGCCGCTAYGTGGCGCAAYGCAACRCGYAACAAGAGCGTTGCTGGCCCAGGGTTGCGCGTACACATGTAGCTTTGAGTACCGTAGATATGAAAATATCGATCACAATACGTAAGGCACATCAAAACAGATTGATAAACTTTTTCTTGCGCCAAAAGCTGTGTCAAAAGTAGTTTGGGATGTACAGATCCAAGATGAATTGTTTTTTTGAAAATAATTAAACCATACTCTCTTGGATAAGTTCAAAAAAATCAAAAAATAGGAACAATGAAAGGAAAAAAATCGGATCAGATAACCAAATAAAAAAGAAACGTCAAAACAGCTGGACCAAAGTGGAAGATCTGTGTGTATATAGTTCAAACCAAAGATGCCCTCTCTCCAAAAGTGGCCTTGAGATCAGTTAGACAAAGACAAAAACAAAGTATGTACTTAGAGTGAGTGATGCCCAGATAAGTCTGCAGGTACAATCAAATTGCATCTTTTCTTTTCCTTTTGACTTTGATCTCCTTACCCATCCATCCAGTAAGATATTAAAAACAATCATATAGAACAAGCTTAAGATTCATATCCCTTTCATGACCATACATCCAAAAGATGTTTCTCTCCAAACTCTCATCTTGCTTACAAGATCTCTTCATCTTCATCTTTGATCTCACTTGGTTTCAAAATACCAGGAACGGCTGCTTGTTCTTGAGCCTTAGCAGCTGCTAACGCTTCCTTATCATCTTGGAATAAATCATGATGTTGTCCGTCGCTGGTACCCGAGTGTTCACGCAAAGAGATCAAAAAGTCTCGCAGATTACCTTTGAACCTGGCGACATCACCATATGATTCAGAGCAACCAGTGATAAATTGCTGAATGATGAGCCTGTGTGTATTAAAGGTCAAACATTCAAAAGTTAAGATCGCAATACTCGAGACAAGCCAAAAGTAAATGGAAACTCAACGGTTGTACATGGGGGAAAGCAGCGCTCAGTAGGTTCAAAGTGTACTCTTTCAAAAACCTCGAGTTGTCCATACTGGGATCATGCTCGGCAGGGATAAAGAGCGGACCAGCAATCGCATTGGTTTCAACCAGAGCCCACATCCTGGAAAGGACCTGGGACTGTCCCTTGAAGCCTAAGAAGAAGGATGCATGAACACCCTATTTTCTTGAGATGGAGATAGTATTATAGGCTCTTTGTGCTTACCACTCTTGTGATCGGCATCTGTGAGGACAAAGAAGATATCACGAAGGATACCGATGTAGTATTGTTGAAAGAATGCAGCCGCAGTTTGCGGATCCGTCTGCTGGGAAACGTTGGCAAACAGCTCCAATAATATGCTGAAGTTCAACAGACAATACGATTCAGTTTCTGGTAAAAAATTATACTGAAGGAAAAGGCAGAATAACTTACGCAAGACCAACATCAGCAATATCACGAGTGATATGTTTGATAGCCCATATGACACTATCCATCATCAACTTGAATCTGGCAGGCTCTAACGCCAATAAGGCTACGATGTATCAAGTGAACTATGTCAGCTACACAATACTTGAAGTCAAAAACCGAAAGACTTACCACTGAAGCATCCAGCATTGATAGCCCGCAATAATTTAAAGAACCCAACACGATGTTCTGGAAATTCCGAAAAGTCTTGGTTGATCATGGTAAGGGTAGGCTCGAAGACAAGTTCAAGGATTGCCGCAACCTTTCCGGTCAGTAAAGCCTATCACAACAAAGGAGATAGTTAGTCTACTGAAGATAATTACGATTTGTGTGAAACAGAAGATTGACTGACCCCTAACCGGGTGACGATCGTGGAAACTACATTCAAGACTTCTGCATCCCTTGCGGCCGGGATGTTGCGATTGTAATCTCCCAAGACTGCCTCCAAGAGCGGAGGGAGCAGTGTATCATTCAAGCTGTTGAGATCTTCAGCGCGCCGGATATGGGTATCCACTAGTTTGAGAATCTCCTTTTTGATTGTCCTGAGACCACGAACTTTGGGAGTTTTCGTCGCGATGATTCCTTCAAGTGCTACGGTCTCGCTGATGATTCCAGATACCGCTTTATAGAGGCCGAGCATGTCCATGTAGATACGAACAATTTGAGGTTGGAAAAAAGGGCCAATGGAGACACATGCAGACACATTGCATTTCAAGATGTTAGAGAGCAATTTAATGTTCTCTGAATTTGCCAATACATCCACGCTGGCAGCAGATTGTTGCATCAGGCGATCCCACTACAAGGCCAAGCGAGTCGACAAGTCAGAGTTGACGATTACACCAATCATAGAGTATAACGGAACAAAGGCTTACGGCTGTGTTGGGCGTTCGCATCAGTCCTGCAATCAAGCGCTCTTGGACTGGTCGATTTGGTTGGGCAGCAATCATATGACCGACGGCTTCATAGAAAGTATGGGTCTAGGCAAGGCGATGCGGTTTCAGCAAGCGTTGAATATGGGTTAGTCGAGCAACTGACCTGTTGAGATGACAGATCCTCAGTGATCTTATCTAGATTTCGGATGATTTCGTCCACAAAGGGTTCCGTTTCGCCAGCTTGTTGTTGGATAAAATGTCTCCGACACTTTTGAGCAATTTTGATGAACGTATCGCAGGCCATATCCTGTACACCTGATGATCAAAAGTAGATGAAGTGATCGAGTCAATTGGTGTCGTTGGATTCCAAAATCAAGATTGCAAACCTTCATGGGTCTCGTGCATGAACTCAAATAACTTGTTCACAACTGTTTTGAGAAACTTCCAATGCGCCTTCAAAAATCGAGGATATTGGCCGACAATGTACATAATATCAGAGGCCACGATGGCTTTATTATCCTTTCCTCGCTTGAGTTCCGTTAAGCCAAGTAAATCCTTGATGACAGTGACCAAGAATCGCTTTTCAGATTCTTCATCTGTTTGATTACAAAGGTCACATGAAGGAACAATGATGTTCAGCTGGACATGACATTCACAAAACTCAGCCTATGCTGAAGAAGACTTACTCATCGCCCCCGATATGGATCCAATGGCCCAACACAATGTGTTACAATTATTCCAGGACCATTCTGTGCCATCAACTTGGTGAGCTAACTTGGTCAACATGATGTCTTCGGTATCGGGTACCTGCCGTCAAAACAGATATCAATACAAGCGCCAACGGCCAGCGCGGGACAGAAGACAGAGAAAACGTACATCTAAATGAGTCAAGTAGACCAATACCTCTCGCATGGCCTTGTATAGCACGATTGTGTCTGTCTCTTTCAAAAACTCACGAACTACTTCACCTTCATCATTCTCCACAACCAAAACCTACGAATAAATGAAGTCCATAGCTCAGCCACACCAGATAGTGATAAGCGTGTCTTTGAGGGTCAAAAGCACAAAGTACGAATACACATACTTCTTCAGGTTTTACCATCTTCTCGATGAAAACTAGCCGCAAATTACTGCAAACGTCACGATACAGTAATTTTCTTCCCTGCATCTCACCACCTCCGAAATGAGAGCCATTACCACCGCCGCTTCCACCCAAGTTTAAGCCAATACCCATCAAGGGCCCCATATCGGTTGGGATAGATTGTTGTTCGTCATACAATTCCTTCACTAATTTCGACCAGTACTCCAAGCAGACTTTGAACAATTCACGATCGTCAACTTGCGAAATCTTGACCAGATACATATGAACATTAACCCTAAAAAAGTCGATGATATAAAGAACGCGAGTAAGCTGTGATGCCTGATGTGCAGAGGAATTACATATGTAGCTCACATCAGGTCATGTTGTGGAGCAACCTCCAGCAATTTAGCATTCTTGAACAAGAAACTGCACAAGAAAACAGCCAGTGCCATGACAAATTCTTGCTCGTATTGTGGCTGGTTGTCCCACATTGCCTTCAAATCCGTGGCAGGCGGCAAAATTCGATTGACGGATGACATCACCATTGTCAAAAGTAGAACAAATTTTGCATCGTACTCTGGACCCGCGTCACGTATACAACCGATTTCAGCGAGACATCTAAGAGTGATGTTACGGTATTGTCGCTCTTCAAGATACTGGTGATGCGAATCAACGTGGTAGACACGGTGCATGCATAGTCAGTATGCACATATGAAGATGCATAATTTTTGTGCATTGAACAGTCTTACCTTGTTGATCAGGTGATCGATCAGGCTAGTTTCAAAAATGTATCCCAGGGGAATCCAATTGAGGAATCTCAAAAGAGTATGGAGGGTAGCGCTGATCAAGCTAGGTTTCGTAGCCTTTTCCAAAATTTCACTGCAAAACAAAGGACTTCAACTTCAATTTGATCATTAGAAGGAGAAGATAGATCACGGACTTGCAAAGCTGAAATACATCCGCGAATTCATTACAGAGTTGATTTTTCATAGCTTTTGTTTTGGCTTGAGTCATTTGCTCAGCGCTAAAATCAAAAATCTCTTCCGACAGTAACTTCAAGATCACCATGTTGTTCTCGCATAGGGAAAGTGAAGTCCGGGACGATGCGATGATTTCAGGTATGAAACCTGGCCAGTTATGTGGCCACTCTTGCTTGAGAATCTATACGCAAGCAAAGTCGAAACGAATCAACAAATCGCGCGATGCGTGATTTGACGGATAGCTGACCTGGACCAAGATTAGATTCATTTTGTTGATGAAGCCTTTGTCCTTACGCATAAGGACATCATCGGTTGTCATCTTCACAATATATCCTACGATAAAGTTCTGATCATGAGAATGAGGATTGTGAGTCGGGCGTCCTCAAATGTTAGTCAAAGACCATTGAAATCTGCTTACTTTGATACCGGATCGCTGAGGTTCTGGTAACGCCTTCCACCTCGTCGTTATCAACTGAGTTACCGATACATTAGCCTCTTTGAAATCATACAAGGGAATCATATAAGACAAGGCAAGCGTACTTTATCCATGATCTGTAAAGCAATATACTAAAATATACACAAATTCAAGTCAGTAGGTGATTTGCTACACAGGTTACGAACCCCACCTGTGGATTTAAGTATTTGATTATATCGGTAACACCGCCGTTGTTCATGTACGGAGTTTTAAGTGAGATTGGTGATGAGAAAACTTACTTTAGCTTGCTGAGAGTTGCTTGACTCCAAAATGATAGGGACTTTCTGCCAGGCATCGGGTTGTTCTTGAAACTGCGTGAGGATCGTCATGGCTTCTTTTTGTTGTGGTCCTTGCGTGTTAAAAGCGGCCTCGACGACTTGATCGATTAAGCCAGGGTCCGCGGCTGGGTTCAAGAGTTCTTCCATCTCGTACAAGGTATAGCTAGACACAGAATTGACAGTAAAGTTGTCGTGCGAAAGAAAAGCCTTGAGCGTGTTTGAAGACGCTGTGATGGGGATAAGCAAAAATCATGTTTGATTGAGACATGGAATACGTGAGCCATCGTCTTGGATATAGGAACAAAGGGAATTCAAATCTCCGAGTCGGCTTACTTGAACGTGTGACGATATTAGGGAGATATGCAGGCCGGATTCCGCAGGTCGAACGATGTGAAAGGCTTAAATCAAGTTCCGAAGCTCGTACGTGATAGGAAAGATTGAAGTCCTCGTATGAGTTTCAGAAAGCGGATGAAAGGAGACTTGCTCGAGGGAAGTGATGAGAATTGAATGATCCTTCTTTTACGATTATTCAGCACAGTCCCTTCAGGATGCTGATAACTGTGAGAATGGAGGTAGATAGATTTGAGTAAGAGATAAGAAAGACCAGAGTTTGATGATAAAGTTGGAACTAATAAAGTTTTTGGTTCTTGATCGTGTCCGTTGTTCTTCTTTGATGACCAGTTTGAAGAACAGAACGATCGAAGCTGTTCACACACATCATGACATGTTACATATCACATCTCCACATAACTTAATACCATAAAATGACATAAGAACATCGCTCAAACACTTTTCAATCAGCTTTCCTGATCAAAGATGTCGTCCTATCAAGCTTTCACCATCAGAAGAGTTGAGCTCTTGAACAAAATGCATATATCTCACTGGTAATCCACGTGTATTTCTCTACGAGTGCAAATTCATCACCTGATGTGGTCAATTCCTGGCTTTGAACAAATATACAATCTTGCAAAATGCACAAAACTCATGTCATCCATTCCTAGGACCAAGAGAATTGTCAAAAATTATGGTGCAAAGCAATGAGCTGGTCAGTGGATCCAGAAAAATTTGAGGACTTTCTGCCTAGCGATCTTGATATCCAAAGTAAATTTGTAGACTTGGAACCTCGTGGAGCAAAGTATACTCGCTTTAGAGACACAATCTCTAGATTGTAGTAGGCTCCCTGACTTTTCATATGGTAGTTTTTTGATATGCTTTTGGAAAATGTTGATGGCATAGAAACCAGGCTGGGTTGAGTCCCACAATTATTTATATGCCATGGATTCCTCCAGAAGCCATGGATTCATGTTGGACCTGTCACAGAGTGTGATGATAAGATGTGGGTAACAAAATCTGTTTCAAACATCTAGAATTAAGACACATCTAGCCTAGATAAGTTTTGTGTGATAATAAGTATTGAAATTGAGAAGAAGGTAGGATTTTTCAAACTCATAATAGAAGCATATGAATGAAACTGGGCTGAACAAGAACTAAGAGACCTATGGTTTATCAGTACTTTTCACCCACTACAGGCTTTCTGGGAAGGCTGAAGTTGGGGTTTGGGTATTGGGTTACTCTCATATTAGGAAGGTGAAGAATGTAAGAGAAAAGAGCTCAAGTATATAGATGCAATCTAGCCTTCTTTTTTCCTCAAGGAGGATAGCGCACAGTGTTATGCAAAAGTCTCAGCGAAGTTATCATGTGCATTGATTCAAACATTTATATTTTTATCCACAGCTTAATCCAGGTTTGGGGCATGCGTCAATATTTATAGGCGCTGGAATACGGATATCTTTTTCTCAATAGCCCATCTTCTGAATCAGTAGATGATCTTGCCTAGAAAGGCCATTTCTCCCATCAAAATGAGAAGGTTTGAGGATTTGGATCCAACTGCCAAAAGCTTGGTTTTGTAGCAAAATAGTGATACAAATTTATGGTATCCGTTTCTTACTCGGCCTTTGACCGGTATGATGTACGTTTGCAAGAATTTTATTTACAGAGGAGCAATTGAAACTGTCCTTTCAAACTTCTTCGTCAGCGAAAGGATCCAGAGCTGGAAAATCACCAACTGTAACCCTTCCAGGTTGGACAAATGTACCATGAGAAGGTTGACAAGTGAAATATCTTACTCCCATCACTGATCCATCATTCTTTCCATCCTACATAGAGATTGACAGAATTGATGAGCTGACGATGATGGCAATGACAATAAGGGAGTGACATCTTACTGGTTCATCCAACTCAATTCCAATCCAAAAAGGATGAGTCTTGTTGAATTCAACTGATCCAACAAATCGTATCGTACCTCGTGATACAGATGTTCCGTTCAATGCAGAAACTTCACATCTTGAACCCAAAGGAAAAAGTGTCTTGAAATCTTCTTTGACCTCTTCGTCTTTCTTTTTACTTTCATTAGCTTTAGTTTCATCCGCAAATCGCCCTAATTTGTTTCGTTCTTTGAATGCTCTAAGCGTATCTAAGAATCGATCGAAGGTAATATGTTATCATTGACTCTTGATTTTTAAAAAGTTGATTCACTGACCACGTCGTTTAGCATATTCCTCTGGACTTATCTCGAATTTTTCAACCCCACTAACATCGTTATACTGACCTGCTTTAGAAGCAGATGTAGGATCTGTATCAATCACCTGAATAAAATCAGATTGATGGTAGTCACTTCTTGACACGTCTTTCCAATGAGTAAAAGGGTGAGATCAAGCCCAAGCCCTGTAGAGATCATAACTCACATCTATGGTTGAACCCTCTTGAACTCCGTATTCTAATAATGTACGATTATCATCATCCAAGAAAATAGAATGAGTAGCGTGAGATTGACCAGGAACGAGGTTAAGAGCTAGTTTTTGAGAGCTGATCGGAATTCCTGTGATCGGCTCTAATTTTGTCTGATGAATTTGAACACAAACGGTCAAGACATGATGGACGCAAGGTAAAAATTCTCAAGATGCTGTTTTCAGTTCTTGGCTTACCTTTAGTTGTGAGATGAGGAGATGAGGGGAAAGCCTACGCTCCGAGTAGGAGTCGGTCGATGAGATCCAAACTGTAACCAACTTTGTGCTCATCATATATAGGATGGATTCGAGAGTCGATGTGTTTATTTCAACTTTCGCCAGAAAATATGAGAGGTCAGCTCAGAGTCTCAGTGCAGACGCCGGCATACCGGGTCGGGTTATTTGGATCAGCAAGCACCAAGACGTATGCGGGCAGGAAGTTCTCCATTAATGAACCATGCCTACATGAATATCAAAGGCCTCAATTCTCAGCGAGGTCGAACTGGGGACCCCGAACGCGTAACTTGAGTAGAAGATTGAGACGCATTGGTAGGCAATAGCTCAAAACAAGGTACATAGCTCTCTCAGTAGGGCTCCCAGTCAAGAGCAGTCCTTCATTTCCCAGTAGCAAACACCATCATAGAAGAGATAATGAATATCTATAAGAAAATAAGTTGGATATGTAGAACCGAGGAATACAACTCGAACACGTTCTTTTAGTTTACAGCGAGAACAGCTCATTGCGGTAGAGAGAAAAAACCACAAAAAAACCAAAGAAAGGAAACAATGAACGTTAAAACAAAACATAGTGAAAGATGAAAACAAAGTCAATGATGTTAAGGAATCATTTGCTCGAAGAGTATTTTGTGACACCCTCTGTAGATTTCAGAAAAGAGATTGGTCAACAAGGATTCTTCAAGATGATGGAGAAGCGAGGAAGAAGTGACTTACTGGTTCCTTCAGAGATAGCGTGTTTCGAGAGCTCACCAGGAAGGATGAGTCGGACAGCGGTTTGAATCTGTAAGCGATAAGAGGTAAATCAGCCAAAGATCAAGGTAATGAACGAGTCAAGAAAATCACCGCTTACCTCTCGAGATGAGATTGTTGATTTCTTGTTGTATTGTGCGAGTTTGGAAGCCTCACCAGCAATACGCTCGAAGATATCATTAACAAAGGAGTTGAGAATCAACATGGCCTTGTTGGAGATACCAGTGTCGGGATGGACTTGTTTGAGAACCTTGTAAATGTAGATACCACTATAAAAAAGACATCGTCAGCAGCGAATTAGTAGCGAACAGAGGTGGAATGGTAAACTGACTAGGTTTCTTTTCGCTTTGTTCGTCTCTTCTTCTTGTCACCCTCGGCTGCTGGCTTGGGGCCCTTCTTGCCGACTTTCTTATCTGAAGCAGGGGCTTTGCTGGCAGGAGCTTTGGATGCGGTAGAAGCAGGCTTCTTTTCAGCGGCGGTAGATTTTGGTGGCATGATGAAGTGTGGTTTGAGTTTAGGATGTAGAAGGTTATTTTGTGAGTTTGGTGATGTAGACTTGAGGCGAGATGGGGATGATGGAGGGATGTGGTGATGAAGGGAAATGCCGAGGGGTGTACTATCTTATATATAGGTGAGGCAGAGGTGATAAGGGAGGAGAAGGTCAAAGACTGATGTGCAGCAGGCAACAGAGCAAAACGCGTCGTCACGCGTCAATCTGATGACCTATTGACGCGTGATACCAAATTCGAGTTGACGACTCGGGCGCGCACGCTAGCTTACAAACTCTCGTCGGACGCGTCCGCGCTTCATTTCACGCGTTCTGATTGGTTGGGCTTCTCTCATCCATAACAACTCATTCATGCGTGGTCATGAATTGGCAATTCGGCTCACGCCCGCCGGTAGAATTCCTCAGCACCACGTCTGTCTGAATGCATCTAGCAGCACACCTCATCAGTCTCCAAACTCCCTGAGTAGGCATGGTATGTATAAATACTCCCATACTCTTGTCCTCTCTATTAGTTCCATCCCTCACTGCCCATCAAAGCACCCTACTACGACCTCAACTCAAGTTAACTTTCAACCCAACCTTTTTCTAAAACCCTTCTAAACTACCCTAAATCAAAATGTCTTCAGGTGGTAAAGGTGGCAAAGCCGGTGGTGAAAAATCAACCTCTCAATCTCGCTCTGCCAAAGCCGGTCTTCAATTCCCTGTTGGTCGTATTCACCGACACTTACGAAAGGGTCACTATGCCCAGCGAATCGGAGCTGGAGCACCAGGTATGTTCTTGAACTTTTTGCGATACTCTAGCCTACCTGTTTATACTGAGCCCCATCCTTCATTTATAGTATATCTCGCCGCTGTTCTTGAGTACCTAGCAGCCGAAATTCTTGAATTGGCAGGTAATGCTGCTCGGGATAACAAGAAATCTCGAATCATTCCTCGTCACCTTCAACTTGCCATCCGAGTAGGCTTTTTTCTGGACCTACATATTTCTTTTCACCTCAACTGACCTATTTTCTCCCGTCAGAACGATGAAGAATTGAACCGACTCCTTGGCCACGTTGTCATCTCACAGGGTGGTGTTCTTCCTCACAGTAAGTTTTGCCTCTAGGTTGCAACCTCAACTTCTGGTCATCTAACTCGTATCTTTCTATTTCATAGTTCACGGTGAACTCTTACCGGCCAAATCAAAGACCGCTACTCCCAAAGCTGGCAAAGCTTCACAAGAAGTTTGAATACCTATCACGTGCTCTATTCTTCTTTCTTTGCTTGTACCTTTGTCGTTTCTTAGTTTCATAGTTGTTTCTTTGGAAATGAGTGTTGTACTTCTGGCTTTTCATGACTCGCCCATCATGATCATAGGGTTTAATTGAATAATGCTTTTTAACAATTGCTGTTTTTGCCCCATTTTCGATTTCGCATCGGAACTTTCGTTGGACTTCTCAGCGATTGCTCTCTAGACTGAAGAGATCCAAGTATACATCGCTTGGCTTTTTTTATTCTACAAGCATGACCTTAACAAGCCTCAACGCCCTTCAACGTCGTCAATCAACGGGTCGACCTCAAGGGTCACACTGAGATTTTCTTTGGTTTGCTTCGATTACCTTTCGACACATCATGGATCGAGAGTTGTAGATCGTCATGATATCAACAAAAGCTTACGCTGGCCATGAAGAATACAATGAAGCCACAACCCAACTTGAGCCCCCAACCCCTGCAGAGACGTCCCCCGGATCCTGCGAAGTCCGGGGGACGCGCGCGGTTTGAGGAGGTACTCAGTTGAGTTAGAACTTGACCATGAAGCCTTTTATCAAAATACACAAGAGTGGCCATCTCCAAAAAGGCACAAAAGATAAAAAATCATATGCACCAGTGTCTGGAGTTTGAGATATGAACATGCATGAACTCGAGCTTTACGTAATCTAACTGACTCTGCACAGGTAGCTATAGGCGTAAATGTGGGCGTACTTCATAACGTAAATTGAAGCGATCAAAACGCACTTAGGTTGGCTAAAGAGCCGTTTGATGATGAAGAACGCTTTAAAAGAAGTAAGTTATTTTGATGACAGAGAGCGGGGAGATTGACCTATGCTTTAACAGGTGCCCGAGGCGGAAATTAAGATGAAAGACCGCAAGTGTTCACCTTCACCTCTTGATACTTGAGCGTTTCTATTTGTCGAGCTTTTCCTTTCGCCCCTTTTTTTGTGTGCGCCTAAATTAGTCAAATGCCTTTTCAAACAATTGTTGAGGTAGGGTACAGAGCTTGAAGCTACTAGCATGTATAGCACAACGTTTGATTCTTTAACAATTTTGTTTAACTCTGAGAGTCCGATGTACCAAATCTTCAAAGTCTTTTTATTCCGGTAAGGGCTTACTTTGATGATGATCTGTTTTGTAGGATTGTTTATTTTAATGCTCCCTTTAGAAGAGCTCTTCAAGGGCATTTTGAAGGGTGTTTAGAATTCTGAACTACAGAAAGTGGCCAAGGCAAGTGCGAATTCATCCAAATAATTTGATCAAAACAATGTATGCATTCGATACAAGACCTTCATGACGCCCAACTAAATCTTGGGCGGTACTACTTTGAATGAAAGGGTTCGATTAAGATGATGTGGGTAAGGCGCATTTGTGCTCATGGAGAATGCAATCGAATGGGAGAAGTGAATGAGCCTGGAAAGTTGTTTATCGTTCTTTCATCGTGAAGTTTGATCAGTCTTCTGGAATTACAACTAGATCTGTGCATCGCGATTGATCTGCAAGTCATAGTAGGTTGGCTCAGGTAGGCTTTAAACTTCAGCTGGTATTGCTATGGGGTAGCTGCTGCAAGGTGGTGCCGTGGACTTTATCCAATCGAATGGTGATGTACTACATGGAAATACCAAAACAGGAAATTCAACATCATACGAGACTCTCATCGTTCGTTCGTTTGTTCATCAAGATTTTTTAAAGCCCACTGCAAGCTTTCCTTTACCTAGGCAGTCTTTTAAGGGTAAACTGACCGGTGATAAAATTCATGTATGTATGCATGTATACATTTCTTTGTTATTCACCTGCCTCACTCCGCTTCTCTTGCGCCTCTAGGAAAACCCCCCGGGGCGACTTGCAACTGTTGGGATGTTTAATTGGTTGGGCGATTGTTTTTTTTGAATACATACATAATAAGTTTTGCTGGGTTCGAGTAGGGATTGTGATATGCTGTTGATTTGAATTGGAGTGTATGAATGTTGTTGTCATGTAAATCAAGAAGAAATCCACGGTGTGCATATTGCTGCCATTGGTGATTTGTTTTGTCCACATAAAGGGATACAAGCTTGATCAGGTCATTTGATCAAATCAAACTTGATCAGCTTTGATGATTTCTTTTCTCAACCTCAGTTTTGATCATCCCTCAGCATTCGCAGCCTTAATACTCCGCGGTCAAAGTGTCTCTACGGTTTAGCTTATAAAAGTCATCCCATATTCCTCACATCCTTCATTCGACCCCATCCAATATTTTTTATTGTTGATCACTTCCACATTCCAACTCAGATCATCTCCTTCATCTTTATCTTACTACAATGATTGCTCAAGCACTCCATATGAACGCCGAGGTTGCTTCCCCTTCGCTTTCTCAATCATATGATACACTCATGACATTGAAAGCCGATCAAACTATTCGAACATCAGATAATCTAGATAATCTAATCCTGTCTATAATCAACCCTCTGCTCAACATACACTCTAGAATAACGACTTCATACCCTGATAATCAATCATGCTTCACATTTGCTGAGGTAGATCCTATTGATACTGTCAATGAAGGACTTGATCAACTTTTATCGATTTTAAACCTCTTGGATAATGATTTCATCCGACCTACTCATAAGCTTTCGAATTCTCTCAAGAGCCTTCGTCGTCGTCTTGGTTTGCTTCAAGGAAATTCTACACTTTCATCCACTCACACTGACGCTAAATCGTATGTTACTCACCCCTCAATATGTTTATTCTCTTTGATTTCATCTTCTTGAAATGACTCTAACTGATTATCACAATCATTCATTTTCTTCATAGAATTCGTCAAATCTCAAAACAAAATTCAAATCTATTAGGAACATTAATGAACAAAACCAGAGGACTACGTCAAGTTTTGAAAGAATTCATATATTGGGCAGATACTGAATTGATGGCAAGTTTAGCAAGTTCAAAGACAATTTTATCAAATCAACAAGACAAAGATGAAGAAATAGAGGAAGATTTTTATAATTTAATCGATCAATGTGTAGATATCGTTCAATCTACTTATCAACTAAATTTATATTTAAAAAAACTTCAATTTCAATTTCATGAATTAATCATCACTTTAGGATCACTCAATTTATTAGTCTTAAATAATAAAAGAAAAGTTATTAGGAATCAAAAAGATATAAAAAGAGTTCATAGTTCAATTAGATTAACTTCCAATTTGGTTTTTAAATTTTTAAAATCTATTGATCCTAACTGTTTAATTACTGTTCATGGTTTAATGACAACATTAGAATCTTCAATAGAGGAAAATAGATGATTTATCTCTTTTGTTTATTTCTCCAGTTCATCTTTTGTAATACCCTTTTCTTTGAATTCTTCTTCTTCATATCTTTCAGTTGTGGACTGTTGCTCTTGATCTTTCTTTTCTTTGAGACGGAAAGTCATTCAAATATAAATCACGCTTCAAAAACTCTTATACAACATTCTAATCTTATTAAACTTCTTCAACTTTTGTCTCTTAATTTTCTTTAGAAAATATCATAAATATGTAGTATCTGTTCGTCTTCTTTGCCTTTCATATGTGTACTAGAATTACGTATCTTTTTTTTGGTTTGGTCTCAATCAAACTTTTTGGACATTTCAGGTGCACATTCAATGGAGTTTTTTTGTGGGGAATTAAGAATGAATCACCTCACTTTTTGTCTAAATGTGTTGATGCATATATCCAATGCTGGTGCACTCAGGAACGGTATTGAAGTCTAAGAGGAGAGATAGATATCTATCAAAAATTTCCTTTCATGAGTCTTACTCTTATCTTTCAATCATTGATATATCACTTTTGATATGACTCTGAGGATAGAGTGAATTAATATCTTATCAAATTTAGAGCTTGCATCTTAAATTCACTACTAGATCAATCACATCTAATTCTTTCATGCAGGATGGCTCACTTCAATTCATTCGGTCTTTCCAAGCCAAAATTCTCACCTCATTTGGATTCATAAGTCTTCAACTTTTATATACATATAGTGGTGAAACATATCTTGAATGGTGCATGTTCCCTTTTCCTTTGTGGTCTACTCAATGCCTAGTCTCTGAGGCACGCATGAGACATAAACCACTGATCATTCAATATTGTATTCATTGTCTGATTCAGCAATATGTGCACATTAGAAACCTGAGACTCGCGTGAACTATAGTTTTCATTTGCAACAGACTCCTTCTGATGATGTCTTCGTCATGAAATCATAGCAGCTTAAGCTTGCATAATAGCTTTTCTCATCTTTGATAATCATCACATTCTTAAGCGAGTTACAACGGTTTATTTCTTTTCAGTATATACAATTCTATATATCACACTCAGCGTGTCTCCTTCTCTTTGATATCGGTTTCTCTTTAGCTTAAATCACAAGTGAAGAAAGAAGCAAAGTGAAGTTATGTAATTCTTTGATATTGAGTCAAATAGTAATTCAATATACCTGCATTTTGTATCAACTTTCAACTTCACTTAGAAAACAACACAATCCCAACAAAAACGAGTAAAAAGAAAAAGACAGATTTTTTAAAAAAGCATCCAGCCAACTCTCTTACGATTAAGAATTCTTGAAGACCAAAGGAGCGGATTCCAGAAGATAGTAATGGTTGAATTAACCAAGAGACACCGTCACTCGAGTTGAAAATCAATCGGGGTTCTTCTTTTCAAAAGTCGAATTGATGGTTCAAATCGATAAGAGCATTGATTAAGACGTGGTCCGGTACGTGTTCTCCACCACTAACAGTAGAAAACATGGCAAAGTTATTATCGTCCAGTACCATTGAAGGATAACTATAGAGTCGTTCGGGTTCGCGAGGCATTCGATCCGCACCACTCGTTGGCATATCTTCAACAGGAACCAATCGGTATCGTGAGGAAGAAGATGAGGTAAGATTATCTTCATTTTGCTCAGTCGTCTCCCTGGAATGAGCTGGTATGTTGGAGAGTCGCGTTTCAGTTGTTTCTTGTGGTGTAGGTGGCTGTCGATGAGTTAAGCGAGGAGCGGCGATTATACGAGAAGAGGTTGACACAGGTGTGATCTCATTTTGGCTAGTTCTGTTTGAAAGAATTGGAGAATCGGGGAGACACGAGTGAGTGCTGTGTTCAGGTAGCGTGTTTAGACGTAATGAAAGTCAAGACTTACGTGTGGCGTGGACGCGAACCCGAGGACACCATCATAACAGGACCAGGGAAAGGAGGGGGAATCGATAGATATTCTGCTGGTGGGTCTTCACCGGACAAAGCTTGAGATGCAGTTTGTAATCGATGACGCGCATAGGCTAATTCGGCGACCGCGAGTCTTTGCTGGAACACTTGGTCACCGGTTTCAGTTGTTGATTGAGTGGGTTGAATTGTTGTTTGATTCGTAGCCAATTGATCTAATCTTTGTTGAGCAGCTTGAGAAGGTGTAAGAAAGTATTCCTCAAAAACGTCTACATCGAACAAACACAAAATGAGAAGGATTGGGTGAGTTATTTTTGTTCCAACTATAATGGTTCATGGACCTACTTCAACAAGTAGTATCATATCACGTCTCTCGAATCACTTCTTTTCAAGGTACTACAATACAGACGAGAAGCAAGAGAGAGGGGAAACAGATAGATAGAGAATAAGAAAGGGAAGAAAGAGATTATGAAAAGGTAAGAGGCAAAAACGTACCACCACAATCTTCATCAAGATCAAAAGGTTGTTCATTATACTTCTTTGGTATGTCAAGATTGATAGAAGAAGCTTCTGTTGTAGTTGTAACTTCGGGGTCAAGATTTTGACCGACCGAAGTAGAACCGACTCTAGGGTGATGAGTGTCATCTTCAGTTATCCCATCCGAAGTTCGACGTCTAGAATGTCTTCTCCAAGGGGAAGAAGATAGGTATGGACCAGGGAGACGTTGTTGAGGTTTGAAATCTGATGGTGATGATGATAAAGCATCAAGTTGAGAGCGAGTAGCACGCTGAACTGGGTTATAAAAGTTCTTCATAGCTCGACCCATTTTGAAGGAATTGAATGTGGTGAAAAAGTTAAGAGAAGTGGTGGTATGAGATGTTCGGTTGTTGAGGATTGTTTGGATTATTAATCTTCGTTGACCTTCGTTGGTGTAACTGTTGATGAATTAATTAGGAGAGTAGGTTGAATGCGCTTTTAGAAATTTGAATGTTTCGTCAAAGACTGTTTCAAAATTGATTGGAAGGTCTAAAGTGTTTTTTCTGAAATTGAATTCCAGATTAAAGTGGGTTTTTATACTCAAGCTGCTTAAGTACATACATACATACATAGTAGAACCTAAGACCGGTTTCGTTGACAACAGGAAATGGCTGAGATTGGCTGACGTAATAACGTTGGACTGACGTGAATAATTTTGCAACCAGAACAAGACAAACGCTCAGAAATCAATTCTTGGTTTCTTGAATGAATTGCCAGACCTCACTGAAAACTCAGATATATGCTCAATGGCTCGGCGACTGATCTGCTCACTTCCATTTCAGCCAACCCCGTAGAAGATAGTAACTTCAGACAATCATAGGGCGCGCCACTAAAAAACTTGCGATAGAAAATGTTGAGGCAGGATACCGATGCGCGAGCCAACAGTGAGTTGAGAGATCAACTTGAGCAAAGTAAGAGGATGATAAGGCTTCTACATTTGACGTCCCCATATGCAAGACATCTTCTTTATCAGGCTAGCATAGTTATTAACATATTGAGCGACGGAAATTCAGCGGCGGCATGCGTGTTTTGAGATTCCCAGCTCAATTGTACTCCTTCGGATCCGCTGAGCTTAAAGACGACTTCCATTATGAAAACATACAAAACCAGAAGGCAATGAATGAGATTACTCCTGTGAAAGTCATCATTCTCTGAATCCGCTGTTTTGATCTTTTCTTCTGAATCCTTTTGATCTGCAATACAAATCCTTAGTATCACACTACTGACCAGAAAACATCCAATCAAGTGATCTTCATTCTTTACAGGAATAATTGATCGGTGAAGTTTCGCTACTCTTGTGCTCTTGAAGCAAAACCCTCATGGATTTTGAAAACCTTCGACAGATTCTGCACTGTCTTGTCAATTTCAAGCGTAAAAACCTCCACACCATCACAATCAAACAATTTACTCATGCACAATTTTCCAAAACAGAACTCAATCATATTGATGAATGATAAGTAAGATGAGCCTATATTTACTTCTTGTAGTAATATTGACAGCTGGCAGCTCGCCTTCATACATCTCAGACTTTTATTTACATTTCTTTGTGAGTACAACACTTTCTCTCATTCGGTATCCTACCGCTCATCTTTTGCAAGTATACAAATTAATTTGCATGATAAAACAATTTTAGACAAACCTACAGTTTTCTTTCATACC
>MWRJ01020176.1:0-10663 GCA_002157005.1 Melampsora allii-populina
GATATCCGGTGCCGGAGCTCACCTTGATTCAATCCTCTTTGTTGCATGCACAACATGTCTTACTTTACAATGTACAGTTTACAGACGTTGGTGGTATGTAAAATGATGATGTGATCAATAAATCTTGAAGCTTGACACATTTTCACATCACATCTTGTCACACAAAAAATCAAAACAAACCCTACAAAAATAAGACGTAAAGATGTGTGTAAATTGAACTTTTCACACGAGTTTCCCTTGAATCTGAATCTATTTCTATTGCGGTATTGACAAATGTGGTTGTGGTTTTTAAACATACATAGTCTTTTTTAGTCTTCTTGATCACATTTCATTCATTTACTACCTCCCGAGTCGGGAAAAAGATAAATAAAACCCGACTGTGATGGAGTTTTGAATCAATCAAAGCAAAAAGTCAAGAGTCAAGAGTCAACACAGGAGAAAAAATCTGCCGAGAACTTACAGAGTGACGTGTATGAATTCAAGCTGATTGAAAAACTTGTCCTTGATCCTTGCATGTACCAATTTTTACATCTTTATAAGGTTTCAGACATTCGGAGGATATGAAATTTGGCTGGACTTCCTCAACAAACAGCTTAAAGTTCAAGTACACATATCAAGATAATTATCGTACTTTATGAATTCGACCACAGACTGACAAACAAAAGGGCCGAAAAACAGCTTGACACAAGATGACCTGAGCTTGACAAATGACTTGACACCGATCGGGTATTTACATATGTTGAAACGGGGTACTAAATTCCCCTGTCAACCTATCGACCTGTCTGTCTGTCACGCGGGAAATCTGCGAGCTTCTCGACCCCGCGGGATGTGAAAGCATTTTCCTAAGGTGTCACCGGTGCCCCACCATCGTCATTCGTCAAGCCATCAATATAGCTCCTCCGCTTTGATGTCGAGGAATGCT
This sequence comes from Melampsora allii-populina, assembly GCA_002157005.1. NCBI lineage: Eukaryota > Fungi > Basidiomycota > Pucciniomycetes > Pucciniales > Melampsoraceae > Melampsora > Melampsora allii-populina. The sequence goes on from MWRJ01020176.1 coordinate 923, forward strand.
GGCAATGACTTGCACACACATCCAACGCTTCAAGAAGACTTCCCTAGGCAAATCCGCCTTTCTAAGAACACACCCAAATTACTGGGTTTTGACCCTTTCGATTTCAAAGCCATGTCTGATCACACAAGATCAATTCACACACGAAAAACTTCAATCATGTTTTTTTCTCCGGTCTGATCAACAGTCTGTGATCAACGGTTCCGATCCAACCGGTGATTCATATGTACATATCTACCGATTCTCGGTGGCTGACGTCCGATTACTGATTGCAATGAATGACAAAAACTCAGAATCCAATTCCATGGGTATGTAAATACAACTTCCAAAAGCAGTACAAATCATCATCCTTTTCTCATGTCAAAGAGAAAATATGTATGGCGGACTTCATTTCCATGATGGATGAAGTTGGTTCTTTTTAGAGCTCACGAAGTGGGATAGATTTGACAGGATTTCGACGCTTTGGATAATTGGTGAGTTTTGCATTTCACGCATGATTCCCAGCCGGTGTTGATTATGATCAGATTTTGGACTTTTGACTTTTGATTAGAAAAAGTTGGGAAATCCTTAGATCTAACTTGTAGTTCAAGGGAAGCCTGCAATTTTATTCCTCGATCTGGATTCTGAAGTTGTGACGATATTTATTTACATTTTCTTGCCAATCCAATCCTACCAGTCCAGAGCTTGGTGTGAAAGAGATGTCGAATCGAGTTGTGCTTCTGATGTCGAGCTTGATACAAGAACTTTCTTTGATATGAAGAGTTACATAAGGATGTTCACATGTCTTAACTTCTTCAGTTCATCACGAGACTTTAATCAACAAAGCTTTATTCGTTGGATTTTGTACATATGATTTTGATTGATAAAATCCACCGGAAGTGAGTTAAAAGTGTACCTTTACAGCTCTTCCGTTCAAATTCCAATATCCTGTCTCAATCATTTTACAAGCAATCAATTTGCTGGTTTGATATCATACAACCCTGTACTTGACCGATATCATACAACAGGCCCACTTCTCAAGCTAAAGAATGCCATCTCGGGGTCAAACAACATCAAATCATACACAATCATAATGAAAGCGGAAAAGAAATGACTTTCCATTCATCTTGCATCATGTTTAATGTTTATACTGGGCAGTGCATGTAACTCTTGATGATAAGCCCAACCACATCTCGTACTCTCTCTCTCTCTCTCTGTCTATATGCTTATTGTTATTCATGTATTAATTTTATGACCGGTGCTTGCACTGACTTTGTACCACCGCTTGAACCACATAAAGCTCGGTAGCGTTGACTCTAAGAATGAAACTTTCCCAACTTTTATTTATCATTAACATATTATCATACCATCGTCTCTCAATCCAATCTGCAATCATTCAAAATACACTTTCATTTTTTACACCACATTATCCTTATTAAGCAGAATATTCTGTATAGACAAGCATCCACCAACATCGTCATCTCTACATACATATCTCTCTCTTCTTCGTCACTAGAATTTATACATACATACCAACAGATCTCAATCCAAAACCCATCTCAAATCATACAAATCATATCCAATCCATTTCACACTTTTCTCGCCAATCTGAAAACACTTTAGAATTGACATTGTTGTTGCCCGAGAATCTAAGTTTGAGCCCGCTGAGACTCGACTTACAATCGAATCACTTGAAAATCTTCAACTTCAAAACAAGAAAAAAAAGCAAACACCATCAAATACAAGACCAAAAAGCAACTCTTAGAGGCAAGTGGGCAAGCCATCTTAAAGTTCTTCAATCCGCTCCCTCCTTCTCTGCTCAGATGGGATGTCATGATACGATGCAACTCAATTCACCATACCTGACAGATTTACCTGCGCAAGTCTTTTTAAAGAGGATCAGATGTTTAGATTTACCCGACTGATTTTACCTTGATGCTTCAAAGTCTTTGAAGCACAAACTAGTCTGATATCGTGGTTTCAGAACAAAAGAAGAAAATTCAATAAGGAGAGTTGAAGTCAATTTACAGTCTTCAGGCTTGCAACTTTCTGGATTTTTCATTATTCATCCTCTTGTTAACTAGATTCCATTGAAATTCAAGACTAGTGGTTCGACATTCGAGTGAGTGATTGATTGATTGATGATGAGATTAAACTTGGGTCATGATTGGCGCAAGTTGATCTAGAATCCAAGTTGAAGTTGACAGATTTGATGGACTTGCGTCCTGCGTAAACATCGGATTTGTGACAACTGGTTTACGAGATATAAAAACCATTTCACGTTTGGCGCACAAACTCTCTCTACCAAGGTTGACTTTGATCCATGATGATACCTGCCAATTTTGAATCAAGTGGATGATGATAGTCTGATACAGTTTCTTAAAATGATGTCTTCTGCACGAACGCATCGGCTGTTTGATTCACAGTATCAAGTCAAACACAAGAACTCTTGAATTTGCTCTCTGTTCTTTGAGAGTTCTACACAACTTGTTTTTTTTTCATTAATCCGGACTTCGAAAAGACTTCAAAGCTCCAGGGGTACTCCTATCTCCTTGTCTGGTTCATCATCTGTTTACTCCTAATTTCATCTTTCTTTATCCTTCTCACATATAAAGACAACTCTCTTCCCTCTCACGCTTTCTAACGAATTTCGATACATAGTGTCATCATATCAAGTTCAGTTTCTTATCATTTTTTTGATTCATCATCTTTTGACATTCGTTTCTTTTCCAATCTTCTCCCCACTTCTTCCGTCACTTGACGGAATACATCATTTCATTCCATTTATTTAATTTGTCATCAGCATCTGACCTCCATCCATCATAAACACCATCTGATAAGTTCCTTGTGAAGAGACTTGCTAATCCTTCCTATAAACTTTGATTTAAATTTGATAGCGAATATCTGTACACCCTCTAACCAAAACTCAACCGTCGATCAAGATCAAGATCAAAGTTCCGAACGTTTGTACACGAACTCAAGACGCTTTCACGACCGACGAACTGAGATTTTTAAAAGTCAGCTTAAACCGTGGACTCACTCAAGGTTGAGTGACTCATTCATCAAGCTGACTGATGATATCTGTTCGCTACCATGAATACTTCAAGAATCAATACCAGTCATATCGTTAACTTGAAAACCAATTCCACAATTCGAATCTCGATCATCTACCAACACTTCCATTTAATTCACTAACCAAAGTATTCGTACAATTCGTATCGAACTTCTTTTGTGCTGAACAATTTGTGTAAGTCAAAAGTTTGAACTCGAAGTCGAGTTGACGAATGAGAGATTTTAAGGTTTGAAACAAGTCAATTGAACTACAAGTCACTTTGACGACGATGTGAATTCAATACCTCACCTTTCACCAATCGATCACTAAAACCTTTCTTTGCTTATCATCACCTCATGAGTCAACACCCTTCAAGTTTGCTTCATTGTGATGACTTGACTCAGAGTTTTGAGATCAGACGTTAGCTTTTAAAGGTTGCTAAAGGCAAGAAGTAAGCTATCAGTCGAACCGAATTCCTCGGTAGTCATGCTTCCCGTATCAGTCTACGATTCATAAAGTCAGCTCTTGATGGCGCTTGGATGAAGATTTTCTCTCAACAAACGATCACTTCCCTGAATTCTGGTTCTAGTTTCTCAGATCAGAGTGCATCAAATTAACTGATGATGATGGATGATGAATGATGATGAGTGTTGAATGATACCCAGTTCCAAACTTCTCATCGGTCTTGACTCTGATGACCCAAATACCCCAGTTTAGCACTTCTCACGGATTCGCTCAAGTGCACTGGCCTTCTGAGATCCTTTAGACTATTGACTCACACAGTCTCACTCGATTGACTTGTGAAGCTTAATTCACTCAATCTTGAGCCACTTAGTCATTCTACTCTTTACAGGCTTTTGAAGTTCGAATATCAACTTTTATGATGAATCAACTCATCAACCAGATTCTTGTCCGCTTTCTGTTTGTTGTTCATCTCCCGTAGCAGCGGCAACCGAGCATTTTGCTCGTCATCACTTTACCCGTTTCAGTCTACATTTCACTTGAGTTTTCAAGATGATTTTGGATGATTATAAAGACCTTCTCTTTTTGAACTGTTTTTGATACCTCTTTCTTTTTTACTTAATCCTTTCTCACCTCTTTAAATCGGTCACCGGTCAAACCAGAAACTTACTCCTTGTTTTACCTGTGTGTTTGTTTGGTTCACCACTCGGTTCTTTATATTCAACTCTTATTGTCGACACTTTAATATCACGATTTCAAAACAACTGTGTTCGTTTAACCCCTTGCTACTTTACCCGGTTTTTTTCCACTTTCCACTTCGATTGTTGTAAGTCATTTCATATTCTATTTTTTTATCCCTTGCTGGTAATCAGTTCTTCATATTTACGATTCTTGATCAATTTATCAAACTCCTCAATAGGACAATCGAACGACGTGCTTGCCACATCTCACTTATAATTCACATCTAATTAGCTGGCCACGTATCATCATTCCAATCCTCAAGAGTCTCAGCCTACAACCCGCCAACCTGATATATCCGAGTTGAAGAATTTGATGAGATACTAACGACTTGTGATTTTGACGAGTATTGGTGAGAATTTCTTTGGATGATTTCTTTTATCGTTCTCTTCCTGCGGGGTTGCGCTTCCACTTTGGGATCAACCTGTCAAGTGGTCACACATGGGTACCATGTCCTAAATTTCATGATCAGATTTGACGTGGTAGGATGCGGATGTACTGAGAAGCCAAAAGGTTTGCTCGGTTCAACTTCAAGTGATCGGCCCCGTCTTGAGTTGATTTCTCCAAGTGGTTCTTGCCGTGTCACACCACTCATTCTTTGTTAGTGATCAATACACATCTTGACATCTCGACTTTCCTTGAAGAACGCGGGGCGTACATGGTCACTGTCGACCAATCTCAGCCTAGTTCTTTGATTCAGGAGAGAGCTCAAGACCTTTACAAGCCAGCCTGTGCGCTATCATCAGAGCAAGTTTCTTTGACTGCCGGGTTTATTCCATTCTGATCAAGCCACTGAACCGAGAAGCTCATGATGAATTTAGCCACACCAACTCCTGCGCTTCAATCAGAGGCTGAATTCTTCATCTCTCTCTCTCTTGATTATGTTTTCTAGCGCTCGAACGAGGATAGACTTGTGTGACCCCTCTATGACCTACACACATATCACCCATTCATCACCCTTGCGCTCTCTCTCCTGTCTCTGTCTCTGTTTACATTCTTTCTTTCTGTCTCTCTCTCCCTTCGCTATAACTCAAGCCACCGTTACACTAGAACTTGACCTTTCTTGACGATTTTGGACTGAAACTGCCCTGTGCCCTAGATCTGTGCGCACAGGTACCTAGGATGTCTAGCTAATCAGATCAAGCTGACTATCTTTTCATTGATTCATGTCCTGGATCACGCTTCCTATTAACTCGATGCCTGTTTGTTCTCACAAACAACTTCAGGCTTTTGACGCTAAAGCCTGCGGAATTGATTCCAACAAATCTACTAGAGCTCATAAGTCATCAAGATTAATTTTGATTTTGACTTTACCCTCTTATCATCGCTTCTGCCTGCGTTTGATAAGTTTTCTTGACTGAGGATGACCTTGAGCTGAATCAAGTGCTGAGTACGTATCTTGAACTGACTAATTCAAAATTACTACTATTTACAATTTATCACTACTCAGCTTGAGTTCCTGGTATTTCGAATTGTGATATCTTAAGACACCCCCCTCTTCCTCCGTTCGGCTTTTCAAAACTTCATCTTTAAGTTCTTGATCATCATCTCTTACGCTTCCTTACATTCTTCGTATCTTAACATTTCCTTATAACCATTCGTCATTCGAACTGGGTATTCAATTTAAACTTCCCCGTGTTGGCGTTCGTCCATCAGATCTCATTACTGACCTGTACTGCTTCTTTCTGCTTCCTTCTTGGATCAGATTTTTTTTAATTATTGACTACCAATCCACACTGTCATCACCAACACGACAACGACCACCTCCACTATTATCACTACCACTACCACCACCACCATACCAATCACAATCGTTCCCTTCACGTCGGCTTCTCGTCTTCAAGGTTTCGAGCTCACATCACAGCAACTTAACTCACAGCAACTTTTTTCGTGTTGATTGTGCTTCCATATCGTTCATCTCTCATCACTAATTCTTCTCTCACATTCACCCCTCCATCACAACTCTCTCTATCTCTTGTGATTTGTCTTCGTTTGTGTCTTATATATATATATATTCGATCTCACTTCTCACTCTTTGGGTTCCTTGCACTCGACCTTGTTACCTTCGATCGACCTATCAAGCTTCGCATTCTCAACATCTTTTTTGACACGATACTTTTAGGCCACCTTTTTTTGACAGCTCGATCATTATGGCTTCAAGTTCTCAAATACTCATGTCCTCATCTCCCACTCCTCATCATATTCATACTTTTCGACGTTTTGCACCTCAGCCATCTCCTCTCGCCCATACCACCACGTTCTTCCGAAGACCGCATACGAATGCCCAACCTTCACTGGATCCTGACGGTGAAGAATGTTTAGATTATGACGAAGAGTACACGGAAGGAGGACACTTGGATGAAGAAGATGTGCAGTCTGCTGAAGAAGAAGAATATGAGGATGATGAACAGAGTGTGAATTTAGAAGTATCTGGTGAACATGCTCCCATCAGTCCAACGTTGGATGCTTCGTTTGCAACCTCAATGTAAGTCGATAGTTTGGTCGGATGGCTTGAATGGTGGATGTATGCGGTGTTTGTTTGACCAGAACGCTGACCAAACTTCTCTCCTTTCCCAACCCCTGTTTGGCCATCTTATCAATTCATCAACTCTTTCCCCATCCACTTCAAACTCTTTACCCGTCCAACTCAACACCGGCTGACTACACCACCTGTCTATGGGCTCATCCACCTTATATATCTCTTTGACTCTGACTCAACTCTTCCATCATCGGCTGGCCGTCGAACTAACACACTCAATCCGTTGAACTCTTTCCAAATTCGATCTCTTTGCTGATCCTAGGTCTATCGGCACCGCTCCTCCAACTCCTTTACTTCATAATAACCGCTCTCAGCCTGTCGCAGCTCAACGACTGACGGGTCATCCTACACCTCCCTCACAACGACATGCCTCTCGGACCGCTCCATCAGCCCCTCCTTTTCTGCCTGCTCATCTCTTTGCTCCCAATCCTGACGCTCATCCCCCTTCTTCTTCACCTTATCGCATGGACATTTCCCCAGCTCCTGGCTCACCTACCATCGCGGCTAACTTCTTCAACCCACCTAAGCCTTCAACTTCACAGTTTGACCCCTTTGGATCCTCGACATCTCATGTCCTTTCGAGTAGTCCTCCAACGGATCGTCCTACGATTGGTTTGAAGAAGACACGGTCACGCGCTAGGATGTGCAATGGATTCTTTGAACCCCGGTCAGATGCCCAGGTAAGCGCTTCACTGCCATTTGTGGGACATGATCCTCATCATTACTCATCACTGTTGTTTAATCTCAGCCACTTGCGACGTCAGATGAGGAACCTGACCGACTTGGCTCAGATGGCATGGACATTGACACACCTGGATACTCTCAACCCGGCCGAAACATGTTTCAACCGTTAGTTTTCGTCGGCGACTCCACCGTTCCCGCCCCTCGCGCTCCACGAGCTGAACGATCAGGAAGTCAGGGTAGCATTGGAAAGCGAAGTCGATCGGACGATGACGATTTTGAAGATTCAGGATCTGGCAGTTTGGGCTGTGACATGCGAAGTACACAAATGCAACATCCTCGCACACGCTCTGATGACGGACTTTCCTCCGGCCGTTCACATCTTTCCCCTGGCAACCTGCATTCCTCTGGTCGAACAAAGACGATGCCTGAAACATGCCTGGCGGCAGGATACCCTAGAACTCTTGAACTTCCATCGTCACCCATCCTCGCTTGTTCTTCCTCAGCTCGGTTCAATGCCTTTGATCACAGCATGTCCTCTTCCCCAAGTCAAATGATGAGCCCAAGTGTCAAAGCTGCTGCCAAACTTACTCTAGGACGCAAAGCTGGTGAACGGTCCCTTTCAGGTTTCAAATTCCCAGTCTCCAAGGCTTCCACTGGTGCTCAAGTTGCTCACGTTCGGGCTGGCAGCAGTGGATCCACTAGTACTCGCAATTCTCATTGTCAGCCTTCTGTTGGAGGCAGCCTCGGCGCATCCACTCTTGGTGGATTTCCTAAAAGGCCTACCCTAGGAGTTGTTCAAAGCGCTGCTACATTATTCAGCCGCCATCAACCTCAACTGTCCTCTACTTCCAACTCGACGGGTGAAAATGAAGCACATGCATTTGGAACCCGTCAACGAGATGCTGTAGGTCGACCAGCTTCCAAGAGTCGTCGAGCCATCAGCTTCGTTGCTACTGAACGGCAATTACTCATGTCTGACGGTGGTGAAGAAGACGAGGATGAAGAAGAAGTACACGCTGGCTTCAACTGTTCCCCAGCACCCCGTGGTGTCAGCAACACATGGCCAAAGTATGGGCTCACCGGTGCACATACTCGCATTGCTAGCGAAACAGTCTTAGGTGCTCAACCTCGCAAACGATCGCCTCCCCCCGCACCCCTCAACTCGCTTGCCCTTGCCCCTCCTAGCCGAAACTTTTTTGAGAATATGCTCCAGAGTCCCAATCGGCTCTCACCTCATCAGCAAAAGGCCATGGTCGGCATCAGCAGTCGCACGATCGAGAGTCCGGTAGGAATGGGTTTCAGTGAGAAGGAGAGAGCTGGGAAGATCCTACCGTGTCACAAAGTCTCCAACGATGGTCTAATGAGGATTTCACCCAGTACGATGGACGACCTCTTGACTGGTCGATACGACAGCAGTATCTCTAAGAAGATTGTGATTGATTGTCGGTTTCGTTATGAGTATGAAGGTGGCCACATCAAGAACGCTGTCAATGTGGATGCAAAGGACTTGGCCGAAGAAATGCTCTTGGCTGGAAAGCTTTTTGATGGAACGTTGAATGTACCTGAACCTAGTGAATCTGGAAAATGTGATGTGAATGGTGTCATGAAGAAGGTCGTTTTAGTCTTTCACTGTGAATATTCAGCGATGAGGGCTCCCACAATGTGAGTTTTCAGCTTCTCTTTTCTGTGTCTCGGCTCTGACTGACTTTGCCTTCATCTTTCATTCCAGTGCCAAACATATCCGAGAGAAAGATCGGCACTTGAATATGCCACATTATCCTGCTTTACATTATCCTGAAGTTTACATCTTGGAAGGAGGTTTTGCTAGTTACTTTGCCCACTCCCCACAGCATTGTGATGGGACATATATACACATGGACGACGCCAGACACAAAAACGAGCGAAATGCAGACCTCAATTCGTTCAGAACTAAGGAATTCAATCGAGCCAAATCTTTCACATATGGTGCAGGTGATTCAAATGGAGGCGGGTTGGTCGTTAAGAAGAAGGCATCAAAGAAGGTGATCAGAGATGAGAATTCGATTGCTGAAGAAGATGAATGTAGTCCTTCGCATAACAAGCAACGGTTCGGAAAAGATGAAGCAGTGAAGAGTATGGGAAGCTTAGGTAGAGCGGGTGGCTTGAATGCTATGCGAAAATTAGATTCAAACTCAATGGGATTCGGACGTAGCCACCTTGGAATGATGAAGAGATGATGAAACTTTTGTTATCAAGTACTTTATATTATGTTTTCTTGATTTGGTATATCTAACAATGGCAATTTGTTTTG
>MWRJ01020179.1:0-11917 GCA_002157005.1 Melampsora allii-populina
ACGTCGAGGACGCATTCAACGGGCACTGTGTAGGCATCCCACTTATGATTCCTCAGTACACGTCGGCTACATGAGGATGTCAACGGCACATTATTAAGCTTGAGCATTAGCTATTGAGAACGGACAAGTCAGTTCTAGAGTGTCAAAGGGAATCACCTGGCACTTAGGAAAAGAACAGACGTAATATTCAATTGCGCTAGTGTGTGACGAACAAGAGAAAATAAAGGATTCATGAAGAGAGAAAATGATATGAAGTCATCCCACTGAAAATCTTTTCCACGATCAAAAAGAAGAAGAAACATATGAAATAAAGATAATGATGAGTGACAATGATACGTGATAAGAATGGTTTCATTACAACGCTAGGAAGTTGGCCAGGCTGAGAGTGTCAATTGTTTTATAAATAGAGCTTATGCAAATATGAAGTTGAATAGTCGAAAAATGAGATAAATCTGGACAAGTATCATATTTATTATTGGGTTGATGATGAAACTCCAGGTGATAACTTTGTACTGTGAGCCAAGTCAGACCCGGATTGAGTTCGTGTGACACCTGCTCCGACATTCTGTGTCTGCTTCCCGATGTCTGCAGCTGTTGATGGGTTTGTTGGATCTTGAGCCAAGTTAGTTCCGGATTGCATTCGTGTGGCATCTGATCCGACATTCTGTGTCTGTTCCCCGACATCTCCAGCTGTTGATGGGTTTGTTGTGGGTTGTTTAACGTGATATTTCCCTTTCGCAAAGTCCAGCTTATCCTTGAAAGCCTTCCATTGACGAGACATACGATTGAAGAATTTGACCAAACCAGGGTGATTCGCCTTGTAGTTCTTCATTCTTAGTTGTTTGGCGTCTTTTGCCTTCAGTAATTTTTCTGATTTTTCTGCTTTGGCGGCATTCTTTGCTTGAATCTTGGCGGCGGCCCTTCCTAGTTCAGGTGTCTGTTCACCTTCCTTGAAATTCTTGATGATATCATCATATTGCTTACCACGCTTTCCAAAGAATTTGATATACTTGTACCACCTAAATCTACTTCCATGTTTGATGTTGTAAGGCCTACCGATCTTGTCAGCCCAATTCAGACGAAGAAATCGATTTTTTGCAATGATCTCTTCTACGTTGTTGAGTTGCTTGAGTGATCCGGCTCCGTCTCCGCTCATGCTTAAGATCATAGCCTCTTTCGTTCCACGATCAATTTTGAGAGCATTTAATGCCATTTTGATTTTTCGAGGTGACATATATATCTTTTCTAACGTGGTTTGCAGACCCGGGTTCATTCGGACTATCTTGAGGGGTCCGAAAGTAATATATCCTCTGGATTTCTTGGCTACGTCATCAACAAGCTTGGCGGTTTCTACGTCCAAATCATTGACTATTTTTGATATTTGTTGTGGATTTTGGGGAGTTTCTAGTGTCTTTTGAACAGCCGTATCGGGGAATTTCGGAGCGTCTCGCAGATCAGTTTTTCTGAGTTTGGAAGCGTCCGATATTGAGTCTGCATTTTTCAAATCGGCCACGTCGTCTGCAGCAGATGTCGACTTCAATGAACCAAGATTTTTTCCCAGTTTGGCGGCATCTACACTCCCAGATGCTACATCATCGGCCCCCCTTCCTACACTTGCTCCTAATTGGGCGAGGTCGCCCACCGATGAAGCGATCGTCGGGATAGGACTATTGGTGACAAGGTAGGTAAATGATAAGAAGAGGAAAGCAAGGCTAAGTCGATATGAGAATGAGAGGTTTTTGTTGATAAGAGGTTCGCGGTTAATCGTCATAGTCGGGAGATACATGAGATCTACTGGCTTCTTGAGTGGATATGGTGATGGAAAGGAGATGTGACTCTGAGCGATGATTGTATTATAACACGATGTGATATATATTCGTGTGAGTTTAATAGGTTATTTATGTCTAGCGGAATATGTCTAGGCAGGCAGAAGATGTCTGAGAAGTGGATTATGATCTGATGAGGATTTGGACCATTCAATAAATATGCATCATATGTTGAATAGAGAGGGTGCATAAGTTCAGCTTTCAATCAAAATATTTTTCATACCGAATAATCGAAAGAAAAAATGAATGCGCGAAGTATCTCTGTTAGGTAGGAAGAGGGAAAATCAGAAATAGCCTTTTTGTGCTTTTGAAGAATCCAGTCCGTATTGCGCAGCTGAAGAGTTCAAGAGAAATTTTCCTCGAAGCATAGACCTTCGTCGGATCGAGTTTCAGACAACGATCCTTGGTAAAAACAAGTCTCTGCAAGTACAAAGTCTTCGTGGTTTATTCATCACGATCTCAGCATAGCTCTTCAAGCAGTCAAACCCCGATCAAACATCACCCCGGAAAATGCGATTGATATAGAAGACAAGCCATGTTGATAATGCGTAAAAGTGTAATCTAGTTTTCGTGCTTCGTTCGGTCTTGAGAATTTGTGCTAGTGGTAAAGACGCATTGGTTCCGAAGCTGGTCCAACAATTCGACCTTGAACTCAACATGCACTATTGTCATCGGAGACGGCCCGAAGCTCGGATAATTGCCCGGCGATCATGGACACTTGTGACTCACGATTCCACGATGGAACTTATGCAAACGAGAAACAAACATCTTGTGACCGACCAGATGAGCGTAGATATACTGGTGATATTCCTGTGTACTTGTTCTCCTTAGTGAACCATGCAATGAAGCCAAAATGCACTTTGAAAAAGATTTGTGGACAATGAAAATGTGCGGCTTGCAACCATGGAATATACTCGCTGAGTACTGGAAACCAATGGAAATCTTGCTATGACGCAGTCATTGGTTATACATGCTTGAAATAGAGGTAGATCAAAGTTAACATGGACAAAGGAAATGGATATGTTGAAATATCATACAAATCACGCAAAACGTCTACAAGCCTAGACTGACATTTGCGTTTCCCTCCTGATGGGATTATCTTACCAAAAAGCATCCAGTGAGATCCCGGCTGTTGTCTGGTTTTCCAGGATCGATAGTCCCAATAGCATTAACAGCGCAAAACATCGCCTGCGGGAACCTTGGATCAAGAGACGCCTATGCCTGATTCGGAGGTACTTGGGTAGGTGCTCTCAAGCTCGTCGAATGGACCCTATCGGTGCACCTCTTGGTATTCAAATCTCAGAGGATTTCCTGACGAGCGAAAGGTCTGCGCTTGCTCTCCATACGGTGTGAGGAGACTATTTTGGGTAAGCTCAAGCTTGATCCGGGTACGTACCCTACTCTATTCGGCTGTGTTCAGGACGCTCATCATAAAAAGAAAAGATTATCGAAAAACTTTCCTCGCAACGGCGCGGTTGAGATGTTGGGCTATGTTTCTCGGAGCTCAAAAGTTTCCTTCCCGATGAGCCGCACAAAAATATCTCTTTACCTAGTCTCATTCACCAGCATCACTTGTAGCGTCAATTCAAAAGACTGCCTTTCTAACATCCTTTCATTCCTTATTTATATCGCGTTGCTTAAAGAGCACATCTGGACACTGGCAGAGACTATCCCTGCAGCAACACATCTTTGATTTTATTTTTTCGCTTTTGAACCATGCTGAGTCGATGGGCCCTGCCAGCGGCTGTCTTGATTGTATCCATCTTTCAAGCAGAATTTATAAATGGAGTTCCTCAAGCTGAATCACATCCTCACCATCAGCGATGGGGTCATCTATCATCGCGTTGGTTCCCTTTTGATTCTCCTTGGAATTTCTGGAATCGGAACCCTCGAAACAATCCACCGGTGACGCCCTCCACCCAGATGCCAACAACATCATCCAATCCAACCATGACTTCTCCATCCTTTCAGCCAGCACAAGCTAAACTTCCCCCTTCCTCATCGCCTGTATCAACCAGCCCTGTGCCCTCTACATCACCTGAATCGACCAACTCTGCCCCTTCCTCATCATCTGCATCAACTGACTCTGCCCCTTCATCCTCGCCTGCATCAACTAACTCTGTCCCTCCATCGTCAACAGCTCCATCCACTCCAGCACCTGCACCTGTAACAAACACCACAAAGTCTTCTGCTAAGTGAGCACCTGTTCATGATATTTACACGATTATTGGAGCATTACAACTAAACTTGCATGTTCATATTCTTCCAGTACAACTTCACCTACCCAGGGCACGTCTAGCTCGGGTAGTGGTAAATGCCCACGCATAAGGATCAGGAAGGAATGGCGCAGAATGAGTCGACAGGAGCAGACAGATTATACCACGGCTGTGAAATGCCTTACCGTGAAGCCATCCAAGCTTATGCCGGGTGGAGCGTATCGACGTTATGATGACTTTGAGAATGTTCATTCAAGAATGAGGAATAAAATTCATTGGATTGCGTCATTCCTTCCATGTGAATTTTGAAGTTGACCTCAGCGGCCCATTGAGAAATTTGGCTAATCTTTGAATTTATTATCGGTAAACAGGGCACCGACATTTTATGTTTCTCTGGGAGCAAGCTCTTCAAACCGAATGCGGCTACAAGGGAAATTTGCCCCGCTGGGATTGGACCTTAGATTCTGACGACATGACATTATCTCCAGTCTGGTCTACTGACCCACAGGTAATGCTTCTGACAGCCACGATTTGGCGTGATGTTTGAATGAAAATTTAATCTAACATTCTTGTGTCTTAGACTGGGTTTGGCAGTAACGGCAAAGATTTCACGAAGGATCCTTCCAACTTAGGTTAGCTGAAAGTTCCGTATTGCTCCTGACGCAAGAGATTCATTCTGATCAGGCAGTGCCAATTATTACAAAAGGTGGTGGTGCGATTCAAGATGGAGCGTTTGCGAACCTTCAGCTGTACTATCCTGACGAGCACACCCTGGAGCGCAACTACAACCTTCCTCAAGAATTTGTAAAGGAGTTGAGTTCTACTCTAATTCGTGCAGTCCAACGTTCTAGTCACATTGATTATCCCATCCAATCGCAGTGGTCGAACTTGGGGAAGTCAATTCTTGTGAGTTTGTATCTGTTTTGGCGCTTTGAAAAGTTGGAAGACGTCTTTTTTGCAGGGAGTCTCATTTATGTTTCTACTCAGTGACGCTAAAGCTATGGCTTATGTCCAAGCTCGAACCACATATCCCGACTTTGCTGTTGCTTTGGAGGTAAGCCGTGCCGTCTTCAAATCAGCAATTGCAAACTATGTCGATTCAAAGTCTATTTTTTCTCCATTGCTTAGGGAATTGATCCATCTGAAGGAAATACAACTTTTGTTGGCTCCCATTCGATCATTCACGTCATAATCGGAGGAGTTAGTAGATCTTTTTTGACCACACTCCCAAGTCAAATGGACTAACCTAAAGACACTTACAACCCTCTTTCGTAATGTCAGGACATATCCCCTACTTCCTATGCTGCTAATGAAGTCAGTAAGATTCACTCCGTTATAAATCTCATCATGTCAGCTGATGCATGCCTTCGTGTTCCTCATTAGCCGTAAGTTTTTTGAATCGCATTTAACACAAGCTGCCTTGATTTCTGCTTATGAAGAAGCGAACCGCCATTAGGTTGTTCTATCTTCATCACACCAATGTTGACGTGAGTGCTTTCGCATCATTTTGACAAACATTCTCTTCATCATCTAACCCTTGACTATGAATACTAGTGGCATTGGGCCAAATGGATAAAAGCTAACCGTCGCACCAGATTAACCGCTTACGGTGGAATTGTACGTAGACGACGATCCAATCTATATGGATCGCCTAGCTAATAATCCCCTCTCTCAGACTAAGAGAGGATCTACCGTCAACAACGCCAAGTTGAGCGATACCCTCACGTATCTCAACCTGGGCCCCAATCCCACTGTCGGAGACACAATGGACACCACTGCTTATCCCTACTGCTACGACTGTAAGATCCATTTTATCAAATGTTTGCATGATGATGACAGCTTTACTGACACTTATCTTACGAAGACGAGTAATCTTCGTCAATACACGTAGCAACGTTTGTACCCTCTTCCACCAATATAATTTCCACAAGATATAATTGCCGAACACCATTTATTTCAGCATGGTAACCATTAGCCCGAGACACACGAAATTGGTCGGCTCTGATTTACATGATTTATTCGATTCAATGCTAAGCACCATCTATACAACTCTGTCAATTTTATCTTCATTCTCTTTTTAATCTTCTATCAACCCCTCATTTTTGACTTCTATTATTTGCTATAATGCATTTGTTTTCCTTATCTCCCATCCTTATGTTTTCATAATTCCATTCAGCAATGTTCGTCAGAATGAGGCTTGTATCTTTTCTACAGTTCTTTCAAACCTTGTGAAGAACCTCTTTTTCAATTTCTTCGTAAACTCTCCTTTGAGCAACTATTTATCCCAACAAGTTTCATTGATCATTGAACACACATGCTGATGAGGGACAGGTGGACTGATCACCAGGGGCTGATGCATTGGAAGATGAGCCGAGACAAACAAATACACACAACATGTTGAGATAGTTTCATTTTGAACATCCCACAAGGTACACGTCATCCTTGTTACCACAACACATCAACCTTTTTGAGGTAGATAAGGAACTGATTAGAAAGAACAAGGACAATGATGGTAAAAACGTTTGGAAATAGTGGTTTGAATGTGGAAGCACGCGTAGAGACCCAGTGACATTATTAGTGTTGATAACACAATACCAGGCGCGCATGCCCATCTATCCTCGGAGGAAAACCATACACGGAACGTGTGTCGATCTTTGACCTATCAAAGTTCCATACTTTTCTCACGCCAGGTAATCAGATTGCAATTATCAAACAACTTCGAATTCAATTTATCACCACTAATCTTTTCATGTTTGAAGTTGAAAGTGTACATGATGAAAGAAATAAAGAAAAAATAAGTTTGGTTTCTACAAAATCTCACACACAATGAATCATTTGTCCATCCCCTGATTATCACATCCAGATTGAAAAGCAACAGATATGCAAGACAAGCTCAAGATGATTTCCAATTCATGATTATTTCTTTGTTTAAATGAAGTGCTATGATACAAATTCTGTCCGTTACAGCGAATTCTAAAACAAAACTCATTTATTCAACCTAGCCTCTGCAGCACGAGCTCTTCTTTCTCTTTCTAATCTTGCACGTTGATCACCACTTAATCCTAAAGCTTCCATAGGTTTATTTAAAATAACAGCTGCTGGTCCACCTAATCTTTGAGGTCCACGTTTAGGATTAGATATCCTTTTCTTCTCTTCTTCTTCTTTTAATTTCCTTTCATTTTCTTCTCTTTCCTTACGTTCACGAGCTTCATTCTGTTCTCTAAGTTTATCTCTTTCTTTTAATTTCTCTTTTAATTTTTGTTGTCTTAAATTCTCTTTTAAGATTTGTTGTGATTCTAATTCTTCGGTCAGGCCACTAGGTACTTTAGCTTTTTTTAACCAATCATACCAATCTGGATAATTTGCCATTGCTCTTCTAAATACATTCCGAGTTGTACGTGAACTTGCGACTTCGTATGGCGTCATTCCTAACATTTTTGGCCCTCCTTCTTCTCTATTTACCACAATTGTTGGATCACATCGTCGTTCGATAAGTAGCCATTCTATCACTTCAGGTTGATCCCACATTGCAGCCAAATGAAGTACGCTCCCAACATGCTTCTTTTCTACCAAGAATTTAGGTAACAATCCAGTCCAATCAGGATCTCCTTCTTCATTGTATTTAAGCACAAAGTCTTGTATAGCACTCAAACGTCCCTTGCGAATCATCTCTATGTATCTCTCCCAACGATCTTGAAGACGCTGTTCAGCTGGATCAATCTCTGGTTTAGTGCTTGTGCTTTTTTTAGGTTGGGCAACTTGAGGTTTGATAGGGAGTGTTTTTCGAGGTAATAATGAATCTAAATAAAGCTGATCGGCTGCTTCTAATTCTTCTTTTGTCAGATGAGTTATTTGAACTCGAGTGAGTTCATGAAAACACCTTTTCAATTCATTCAAAGTCTAATGTACACATGATGAATCAAAATTTCATTCAAATAAAGTAAGCGTGATCTGATAGCGATGTAAATTGACTTACGGGCCGTCTTGTTGGGAAAGGAAAACTACGGATACGTGGATCACCACGTTCCAAAACTGATTGATCATAATTGAAGAAGATTTTAGAGTTTTGTTTACTAGCTCTGATAAAAACTAGTTCACAGTTTGCGATTGACTGAGACCAAGAAGCGAGAAGAGTTCGAATTTCCTATAATTACGAATGCAACATCGCTCAGCTCAATGTGAATCAGAAATGAAAGGTAGGGGATGGTCGTTTGAGGACTTACGTCGGTCAATGCTTGTTCATTGTATCTTCTCAGATTTGCACCTGCTGACTTGGCCATACCCTTTCCGCCAGTATCATGAGTACCTTGACCTCCACCTTGTTTTCTACGAGCTGGATAGATCATGAGAAATCAATTTGTCAGATCAATTGGACGGTTATAAAACGGAAAACAGAAGTAGTGGATAATGAGAATATGAACTCAACTGGTATACCGATGAAAGGTTTTATGTTCTAAAATTACAATTTCCTTCTCAGGTGCTTTTCCTTTACCGACATGACGTAATTCGGGTGTAGTACTAACAATCATACCAGCAAAATGGCCACCACTAACCATAAAGAAAGCCCAGGTTCGAACAGGAGGACTTTCATCGTTTTCCAAGTCGAGCATTCGATTTGAACTTTGACCTGGCTTCGGTTCACACTGTAATCCATTCAATTCATTCAGAATTACTACCCTTTGTTCTTCCTCTGTTAATTCAGCTTGATCAGAAGTAATTTTCCGAGTAGAGAATTGAGGAAGAATACAACGATATATTCCAAATTGTACACCTTCTCCTAATAGATCAGTAGCAGTAAACCAAATCAAAGGGCTATTCTGAATAGGATTCAGTAAAACTTGTTGATCTTCTGAATCACTCGGGTCTGATTTATTGTCTTCTTCTTCTGAACTGGAATCATCTTCATCTTCGGAACCACTTAACGAATCCTCTAATGCTTCAAGTACCGCTTGAAATTCTGATTCTTTCAAAGGTGCTGTTTTCCGACCACGTTTTACATTATATCGATGCCAGTCACTCTTAAAATGAGCACGTTGAGCTAAAGGTTCATCAAAGTTGGCATCACAAACCAGACAGCCGAGTTTTCCATCTGTGAGAGTTTCATCTTGAGTAATATTAGATTGATGATGATTTGATTCAATTTGATGTGGTGCTAGTGGTCGAGGTCTTAGAGTAAGGTTTTCTAGTAATGGTTTAGGTAAACAGAATGGATGAAGTTTTCCCCAAGTGATGAGTTGTTGTTGTGATGATGCTGAATCAGTTCTTTCCATTTTGTTTTTTGATTTTGACTTTGGTTTAGATTTTCTTTTCAAACTCCCGATCGAATCTGTATTGTCAATGTCTCGGGATTTTTTTTGTATTTTCGGACCATTTTGAGTCGGGGCGAGACTACGGGTAATTAGCAATTGACAAAATTTAGTGAAATCTTCAATGGTTATCAAGAATTGGATCGAATAAAGTTGAGAGATTGACTACACGAAGCAAGAATGGAGTTGATTATTTACAAGCTATCCCTTATCCTCCTTGAAGAAGCTCAAGTGACGCATTGGGCAAACTTGTTCCTCAGGTTTCTTTCAAAACTTAAAATTGAAGAAAAGTTGACTAAAGAGTTGAAGCTTTTGATATCATAAATCAGGCAACAATACAAAGTAAGCGAAGAACTGAAAGAATGTTGTTTCGAAGAAAGATTGGAGATGTCACTAAAAAACCTTGGTAATCAATGAGTCCGGTTGAAAAAGGTGAGGATTGGATCTTACTTGCGCAAGTCTTGCATCAAGTTTTTGTCGAGTTTTCCAAGCAAACTCTTTGTCATAGCTTCCAAATTATTCCCTTTTCTGCACTGGCTCAGAGCAAGGGGAAAAAAATCATGCATAGGACATGACGGTACATTTTTACGACGGGATTCGAATCCGCCTTCTTTTCAAACAGTGGTAGGCTCACTCACCCAACGCTTGAAGGAAATTCATTATGACCGCAAGATAGTTTTGATGCAGATTGATTTGTTCGTGAAAGATGAATGAAGCCTGAATTGATCATACTTGAAGACTTGGGGTTTCTTTAACTGCAACACCGAGCATGCTTATAGGCCTCCAGCAGGAATTGGTGGAATTGTTGGTGGCAGATCTCCACGTTGATTAATTGATCAAGAAATGGGTTGGGAAACTCATCTTGTGTGGTATTGATTCCTTTCGTGTATGACACCACCTCCTTTCAGAATTTTTTTTCTCTCTGTTCCTGTTTTGTTGGATTTATGCATCTTTCTTTTTTGCAATGATTCCAAAGTTATCTTTGTATGAAATAATTTGGATCTTGATGATTCTCAACATCAACTTCAGACTAATGATTGTTTCATTCACGTGTAGTAAAGAAGGTTAATATACTTCTTTATTCTAACTAGTGTAGCATGAGTAGGTATTCCATTCACAAGTTCTCCTGAATGCTTGCCAAGTGTTCTGCAAACCTATGCATTGAGCAGTATCTTTGAATCAACTTTTGGGACAGGTTTGTCGATTAGCAGAGTCCTTTTCTTCAAGCCGATTTTCCTTGACCCTTGTAAAGTGATTTTGAAACACTCACTGGATTCTCATTTCCAAGAATCTGATTTCAACCCGTGACTATGAATCAATGTGATCTAACAGAGTTATGCTGAAGAACATTTTGGACTACATCACATCTTGGAGACAAATTTTATGTGTCCACTCTGTTTATCTCACGGCATCAATTGAGTACCAGCCAGTACAAAAGGTGTCACACACCTCTTTAAAATTGAGCTGAGGATCATAGAATTGAGTCAGCCTTGTTCGAGATGGTCTGTCTCCGGTCACATTTTAATTTCAATCAATACAACGGTTGCATGGACAGACAACGTGCATTGGAGAATCGGGCTTTAGGATAGAAGCTTCGAAAGCTATTCCGCCAGACTTCATTAATGTAATTGTGGGTGAGCCTACTTGGCTTGGAAGGTCGCCACAGAGGTACTTCGACTTCAGGCGTCAGGATCCGACATTATAGCCCACTGCACCCACGTTCTCCCCAATGTAGACTCATTTGGGTCGTTGGGACAAATAAGGTTTGCGATGCAAAGCAAAAGCGTGCGTTGAACGGGCAAGACTTTGGAAATGTGGTCGCTTCCTTGATTCACATCCTAGACTTCACAACTCAAAATCTTTGATAGATGGTGTAAAACTGAACTCAACAAATTATCTGGACAACGTGCAATTCTTCAGCTGATCACTCGCAAGTTTTTGATAAACTTGGAACCGACTGATCATATTTAATTTCCTTTGAAGCCTTTCTGATACTATACAACAAGTTAGACGCCCATCTAATTGTTGTCCTTTTCCACTGACTGCTGGAGTTACTTGTATACATATATATTCCTCGCAAGCACAAACCACAACAAGTTGGAAAGTCCAAGAATTGTTTGCTTATTCTTCTTGAATTCGAAAATGAGATCAACATCAGGCTCACAATTCAAGGTATCAGTCAACTCATTGCTTGCTTATGAGCCGAGTAGCACTGCTCTGATTTTTTCTGTGTTTCTAAATGTTATGTCCAATAACTTGACCTCTCATCATTACAGGGGTGTTCTTGCAGTTTGACAAAACGTGCAATGCTCATCATTTTCATTCTAGTACTGGAGATGATCATTTCTATTGATCAGTGTGATGCGCTTCCATTACCCAAGAACGGCAAGAAAAGCGGCAAAAACAAGAAAACAAAGTCACAGCCAGGACAGCAAAGCGAATCTCCTTCCACTCCTCCTAAAGACAGTACCACACCAACTAACAATGGTAGTAGTACCACACCAACTAACAATGGTAGTAGTACCACACCAACGAAAAATGGTAGTAGTACCACACCAACTAACAATGG
>KZ135107.1:0-11048 GCA_002157005.1 Melampsora allii-populina
CCAATTTATACAAGTGCGAAAAGGAAAGAGGACCAGTAAATCTAGAAGATTGTTATACGTAAGTGATAGCAACATTCACTTGATATCGTTTCATCCCTTCGTTCACTGATTGTTCGTGTCTCGATCGAGTTAGGGCTGCCGCATACATGACGAATAATGGCAAGCACAAAACATTATCTACTGCGGGTTATGGATCATGTGGTGTAAATAAATGAATATCCTACCAAAAAACAAACCTCGGTATCAATCTGATTGCTCTTCCCTTGACCACTCCATCCAGGTCATAATTTACAGGAAATACCCAGATAACACGATTGGGATCACCGAAGTTCCCCCAACGTCAGCCTTTATTTTTCATCCTCCCGCTTTATGTGACTGATCTGTAGTATGATTTGGCCACTCTTTTCAGAGTTACCGCGGAGGTGCTGAGAAATACGGTAGATGATTGTGTACAAGCTTGTTGCGTTGAAGCCATGCCTACAGTGCGTACTCCGTGACATTTCCATCATCACTGAAAATATATGATCCGCTTATTTTCTAATCACGAGTTGCTGCTGTCCGTATTTCCATTTACCATTCTACGTAGGTTATGCACCCCGTTATGCATATCAAGGCTGCGTCCTACTTAGGCATCAATATGGGCATAGGACTGCTGGAATCGCCCTATGAAAAGCCCGCAGAGCTCACCGAAGCCGACATCGGACCCTTGTTGACCGAAGCTTATCCATATACCGTATTTGCGAATTAATGGTCATTCCAATTGTCAAGTACTCACCTTTTGGGGGAACTTTGCATTTTGATTCTTCCGATTCAAATACATCTCCAGCTTTTTTTAAAGACACTTACACTTCAATTGATTTCCTTCCATGTTACATTTTCATCTATATTATTCTCAGGCAATAACAGTTCTTCATTTGACTTATTCCATTCTGTTGACATCATTGTTCTTGAATTCTATGTCAAGATTTTCAAAATGACTTGTTCTTTCTTGTTTGTGATGTTGATAATGAAGAAGTTTGATAGGTTTTCTTGTCTAAACCCAACCCTACCTACCTCAATACAGTCAAGGTATTTACGAAAAAAATGTGCTCTATTCGAAACCCAATTACAAATTTATGTGATTAAGTCTTGTTGACTTGGAATAATTATTGATATCGGAGGTTAGATACATGAATTTGAAATATGCTTTCACCTTTCATCATACTTTTTTCTTGGTCCTTTTGAGTTTGCAAGTCTTGGTAACAGCTGTCTGGCTACTCTTGATCAACAAGGATCCAACCAGAGTTACAATCCCTATGCAAAGTACACTGGGATTCAAGATTATGTCTCCGGAATCACAATAAACATCTTGAGGCATGATGAAAAACAAGAGCTCACAAGGAAGGAGAACATTTTGGATAGAAAACGTCCTAGAGTGATTCAAGGTGAGGATGTAAAGAACATCATTTGAAAAGAAATATGCATGCGAGTGCATTTTTCCGCAAGCATAAACAAAATGGGTTATGGATTGCGAATTTGAAATCACCTGTTCATATACTGTTGAAGCAGATCGTTACATGGCACACCAAATCATAAATGGGTAGTCAAAATGATACATTTGATAGAGAAATAGACGGAGAAGTAAACATATCTCGAATGTTGCAATTACTTATCTATCCATGAAACACTTATTTATAACAAGACATTTTATTTCTTACTGAACACACATTCAAAGCCCTCCAAACTGTAGATAAATTGATAAGATGATCCAACCTTGACGATATAAACCCGAGACCGCAATGATCCCAACTTCTAAATCATTCTTATCTCCTAACTCATATCTGCCAAGTTTTCTAAAGCTGCATTAGCCTGATACTGCACTAATCCATCAGGATCGACTAATTTAACGTATCCAAGCACTCTAACTGTTTTAGTTAAATAATCTTGTCTCCAAAGTTGATCAAGTTGATCAACATTAACAGATAAAGTTATTAAAAGGAACATAATGGCTGATCTACGAAGGGCCGGATGTCCAGAATCTTTTGAAACAGGAAGTGTCGTTTCTTCTGGTACACGTTGCTTGGGATTGGTTCTCTCAGATCTATTTTCAGTTTCTGGTATCTTGATTAGTTCTGGTGAAGTAGTCTTCATGGTCTCCTGCTCTTCTGAGTCGACGCCATCCATAGCAGACTTTGATATGGAAGAAGCCGATGTAGGACGAGATTCGAGAGATAGGATGATCAAGCAGCTATCCATCAAGTCTGAAAGGTAAGGTAACATAGCAATGATCGAAGTTTCCACACAAGTAGTCAAGACTGTCAATGCTGACCATCGTAAGCAAACTGGAAACTCTTTGGAGCCAAGCACAAAGAGTAAGCCAGGCAAGAAATGTTTGACTGTAGAGAAAAAATCATAGTCAATGAACTCTGACCTGATTGATGCACGAGATTGGATCACAAAAAGAGTTATGATCACTTACGATAGTTTGGAAGTGCCTGACCAGCCCTTTGAACGATCTGAGCCATTGCTTCACCAATCCGTAGGCGCTTATCAAGCTCTTTGTTTCCTGGTTCATCTTCAGTAAATTGTGATTTTTTTTTGATAGTTTGAAAGAGCTCATCGAATGCATAAAGTTTGTTTAGCTTCAAACAGATCAAGTGACTGAATTGCTCAGCAAGTTCACTGATGGCCTTAATCGCGTTGAGATAGATGAAACTATCTTCTTCTTCGATCAACTTCAATAACACGTCAAGAACATTAGGTGCTAGTTCGCTCATCAGCTTGGTGTTCTCAAGGGTCTTGGTATAAACGCTGAATAGTTTCTTGAGAATTGTGATGCCCTGAGCGCGAATTGGTAAACAAGGATCTTCAACAAGCTTCAATCCTTCCTCGTAGGTACTTAATATCGTTCGTCGGGTTTGATGATGATCAGAGGATTGATTCACCGAGTTGTTTGTAGTATCGGTTGATTGATCTACTTGAGCGAGTGCGTTCCTTACGGAAAGCATAATTCTACACTTCAATGATAGTTCATTGACTTCTGGTCGAACGTTTGAGCATCGGAGAATTATGTAGTCAAGCTTTTCAGAGATCACCTTCAGCGAGACAGCCGATCGTTCATCCAGACCTGGATTTGCTGTATGAGTCGGAGAATACAGTCAGAGATCACGGGTGTACAATTTCAATCTCAATGAGCAACTCAGATGTAGGAGCTAGTATTACCTTCAAGCACTGTCAATAGTAAAGTGAGACCCGTCAATATCAAGCTGTTGTCAGCCTCCTCCGCATCTTCCGTATCTTCCTTCTCTGGAATACCTAATGTTTCGTTCTCTCCCAATTTCAAGAAGTCGAGGGAAGTTGAGATGCTACTAGCACCGTCTGCAGGGCACTTATCCGGTCTTCCATTGCGAGAAGAGATCGTTGTGTGTGGAGTTTCATGGCTATGTATCTCACTCAAGCTAGAGAAAGAATGTTTGACAAATTCCAATATTTGGACAGGTTCTTGAACGACCGAGCTATCCAGCTTCTCAATCATCTTCAGTACCATTTGCATTCGAAATAAGGTCCTACATTCACATATATGCCATCATCAGCTGGGAACTACTAATGAAGCTGTGTGGCTATCGCCTTACCCACATCTTTGCTTCTGCTGATCCTTCTCTGTGTCGCAAAGACTCTAATTCATCAAGCCAATTTATCAACAAGTTACTGTTCAATTTGTCATTTTTGAGACCTGCGAGCCAATCAATGAGGTGATCTGGGTCTGGTTTGATGGTAGATAGTCTTTCAGATGTGCAGATCGCCTCTGCATCTCTTGTGATCCTTATACAACTTTGTCCTTCAGCATCACGTGACCAATACTTCCAACCACCTCGACCTTCAACATAAGTCAAGTTGAGCTCCCTACCGATCTCCAATTCCCTGATACACCTCTTGATGGTCTCCCCAACGTACTGTATGGGACTCATTTTTACCCAGACGGACACCAAGTCATTGATCTCCTCGCGTAGCCGTGGCTCCGATCGCGATTGGCATAGGTATAGCCACAAAGACAATATTTGAGGCAAAATCGGAAGGATCAAGGCGCTGATCAAGACATCAGATGGATTTGAGTTCAATACCAATGTTGTTAAGAGATAAATGGATCGAGATATCTGGTTTGCAGTAACTGCTATCGGATCAAAATCGTCGTGTGAGCCCTCATCAGAGTCTGAGCGATGGGTAGGATGGGTGTTTTGGCAAGCTTGAAATGGAATGAAAGATGAATGTAGCATTGGTCCAAGATGTGACCTGAAGAAATTCGGCTGCTTCACAATGATCTGACTTAAAACGTGACACGCGGCCTTAGTAACCCCACTCGGCCTCGGCTGATTGTTTTTGAAGTCAGAAGACTTGCTCGAATGTGGATTTTCGAGGGCTCCGTTGGACTGATAGGATAGAAAATCAGGCGAGATAACTTGCAACAAACTACGAACAAGATGGCTGAGATAGTTAACTGGATCCAATCCTTGGGGAGGATTACACAGGATATGCGCGATTGAATTTATTCTGTTCAAGGTTGCAGAGGTACTATGAAAGGCCGAATCTGGTTTGATAGCTGATTTACTTTCTAAAGGGACAGAATGTATAGTATCATCGTCTTCTTCATAATCGTCGGCCATCATAGCTTGTAAAAAACCCCTGACTCCTGAAGGTTTTAGTAATCGACTCGATAAGATTTTCGAGACCTCCCTACGGAATTCGATGGCTGATCGAGTTGGAATTGATTTTTGAGATGGACAGGAAGAAAGTGAAAGTAGACAAGCGAAAACTTTTTGGGGATAGGCTCTATGAATTTCCAAATGAACATTACTCAATTTCTTTCATCAAAGATCTTGATGCATGCAATGGGTATGATTTAGGAAAAACTGACTGATCAAGTAAGTTTTCAAGGTTGCGTTCTGCCCACTCGCTCACGCAAGACATCGGGTCCAGCTTGTGCTTGATTAGTCCAGCCACTAAGGGGACAAACAAGCATGGTAAGAGTATCCTTTGTAGAGATAACCTTGGGTCGAGCACGTTCATGGGTTGCCCTGGTAGTGAACGTTCGGATGGTCCGATGTTCGGCAACAAATCTGAAGATTTTGAAAGACCAGGGAGTACGATAGCCACAAGTTGCTTGATAGTAGACAAAAGAGTGCTGGCGGGTTTCGGCGCAACTTGGATTATTTCTGATTTCGGTTGACCGGTGCTATACGCCAATGGGTTTCCCTCCATCGCCAGTAAACGGTAGATCCCCCAGTTTGATAGCATATCACCCAATCCATGAATTGTTTGTGAGTCCTTCGATCCAAAGATAGGGATCGGTTCGCCCTTTTCTTCAACTTCGTTGACACAGATAATTTGTAAATGTTCATTGATAGAAGTTAAGCAACGTAAAGCACTGAAACAAATTAATCCTTTCAAGTCACCTTGAAGCTGTTTTAAGTCATCAAATGAAGCGAGATACGACGATGAGAAAAGATGCGATTTGCTTGCGTCGCTATCACTCAAAACGGATACATCCCGTAACTCTTGATGACTAAATATCGAGTTCGCCAGAGAATTAAGACTATCTCTGAACGTGTTGTATCGAATGAAGAGTAGGATGACCAATTTCAAGCCTTGAGCCTGTTTAGGGTCATCCAATTGAATTCCAAAATGATCAGATAGTTGAGAGTTGAGCTGATGTGTCAGATCAGTCTTCGAAGGGACATTTTGATGCAAGTGAGTTGCGACCTTGATCAAGGATTTTAGTTCAGGAGATTGTTGAGGCATTCAGAAGAAAGAAAGAAAGGAAGAAAGAGTCGGGGAAGTCAAATGAAGTTCACTTGGCTGCAAACGGAATGCATTCAGCATTTAACCTAACACCTTAAGTTAAGGTTTAAACTCAAGATGAACTGTGACCAAAACCTCCAAAGCCTGTCCACCGTCATTCAGACTCAACAACATTTGAAGATCGTACAACGATCATTTGCCAAAGTTTGAAAACCTTCTTGGTAAATGGGAACGATGATAATGCGACAAGGAGGAAGTTGACAATGATTTTGTGATTTGATTAGTCATATCAAGCAAGACTCCAAAGATACGCAGTGGGCTTTCATTGGCAAGCTCTCGATGGAGATGTTACAGAGGTGTACAACCCACATAATTGGGCTCGAGCTTTCTTGTGTTGTGCTAGCTTCATGTAGATTTGAAAATGGGCACAGATCAATATGAGAGATTCTGTGTGGTAAGGGATGAGGAAGGCATCGGTAATTCCAAACACATCTGAGTGACAAAGACTTCACTAAAAAGACACTGGTCAGATTTCGATATCAGTTCTAAGCTCTGGCTGGGAGGCCTCGACACAGTCAATTTGATTTCTGTATACTCATGATTTATCCCCAAGCTTGGGAGGACACTAATGTTGAGGTCCGAAGCTACATAGTACGAACTTCCGAAGGGGAAAAGTTACTCAAGAGACCTTAAAATGTCCAAATATCTCGTGTTACAAGTTTTCAGGGGAGTACAAGATACAACACACATTGTCAGTCAGTGAAAATCAGCTGGACACATCGAAGAGAAATTCGCATCATTCAAAAATCGATCAAAGAATGAAATAAGTAAATAAGTTGAGATTGTAGCACTTAGTGATTAGGGGGATTGAAATTTTTTTCGGGTTAAAGTTGTATACTATATGGATTCAGTTGATAGATCCAGACGGTTGATTTGGAAATCCTACTTGAATGTCAGGATCTTCTGCTTTGTTGAGAGGGGAAGTTTGTCTCTTCAGTTTACTCGGTGGCCGTTTGACCCTAAATGGCAAGTTCGTATACAGAATCAGTAAAGAGAGAAAGAACGGCAAAGAGAGAGAGATATCATACCTAAATGCCTGTTTACCACCTTTCGGTGGCACTTTACTCTCAAACCCATCATCTTCATAATCTCCAGCTTCAATTTGTTGACGCATCAATCTTCTTGAGTCTAGGAAAGATTTTGCTTGATCTCGATCTATACCTTTCTCTTTTGCCACTGAGTCAATGGCTTCAGGATCGATTGGTTTGTCTCCGGAAGGGAAACTGATTTCGTCCTCGTCAGACTCATCCTCTGGATACAGGTCAGAGTCAAGGTGTTGAAAGATATTCCATTCTGATCCATCATCAGCCTTCTTGACCTCCAGCTTTAGTCTGTCATGCTTCCGGATCAATTTTATTGCTGAGGCCGGAAATCTGATCTTGAGCACATTGTCTAGCTGTGTCTCAGCTTTGGATTGAAGGGAAGCAGCTCGATTATATGAGCAGTGATCCGAAATGGAGATGTTGGAATCAGAAGGAATGAAAGAGACTTACAAGGATACTCTGCAATGCAACAACAGAATGTTCTTCTAACTCTCTCAATCTTGAACCAAGTAACAAGAGTGGATTGGGGGCTGTTACCAGACCATGACATTTTGTTTTGTCGACACCAAGCTGTGTACTCTTCCAGATTCGTAGTCAGACGACCACCTCGGAGCGAGATATTGACACCCTTTCGAGGCTTCAATTTCGCAGCAGTCTTCGATTTTCCTACCGGAGAGAAATTTGGGACTGTGGATGCGGCTCCAGAGAAGAGCTCCGCGGAAGTCGAAGCAGTCTGAGGATCCTCAGTGCCAGTCGAAGCGGCGGTCAATTCAGAGATACCGGTCGTAGGAACCACTGGATGGTCGTAGAGTACATTGATATAGTCAACAAAGCTTTGAATATCTTCGCAGCACCCCATTCCATTTACTGATGATCCAGCGCATACACGTGCTAATAAATGTGGCATCAGCTCAACATACAGACTTGTAAGATCATTCTTATAGAAGGAAGTCTTCAAAGTCACTCACGCAAGTATTCTTGTAAGAAAAATGACAAGCACTTCCCAAGGACCTCGTAGGACGGTGATGTTTCGTCCTTCCAAGATTTCCCTCCAGCCGAATGGATATTACTCATAGGGGACTGATCACAGGCATCTAAAAATAGCTTCATGGTTCTTTCTAAACGATTCAAATCTTCTCGCGGTTCAGACTCAAACGACACCGCGTTCTCATGGCGCAGATATTCAGACATCAAGAAAGCTGAGACGGCATTGGTGATGGTCGGATGTTGAAGTGCAAGGATACGAGCTTGTTGTGCCATGTTGTACTTCATGGTGACATGATTCTCATTCCACGGGTTGTGAAGGTCAGCCGCGAACGGGTTAGGAAGAGGAGGATACTGTGAGGTAGCGGTGTTGTTATCAGCTCTAGATTTAGAACGCAGGTCGGTTTCTGTTTTTCTTCTTTTAATACTTTGATATTCTGCAGGATTTGTGATCGGGTTTCCACTATCACCTCTCAGAAGGGTTTGGTTGAGATTCATATCTAGATAAGAAGCGCTTCCAGATGGTCGATTTGAGATGGTATGAGATAAAGGAGAGTAAGAATTTGTCGCGTCGTTCATAAGTTGATCTCCCAAGTGGCCGTACAGATTATCAACCCCATGGTGACCCAAAATCAGTGGATCATATGAAGGCAACATCGATTGAGTGTGATCAGAGATATAAGGATGAGAACCAAGCGGGCCGAAGGAAGCAGAGCCGTTGGCTTCGCACGGATTCAGAGCGTAAGGCTGTTCAAGTGAATTCAATCCGTCTGTCAAACGAGTGTTCGCTTGTGACCCAGATGCATCCTCAGAAAAGTCTTGCTCGGGTAATGGACACTTTGACATAACAGGCGTCGTTTCGGAAGGGCTTTCACGCTGGATTTGGAGTTCTGAAGATCCATCGGCCAAACATTTCTGCGGGATCCAAGCTCAAATCGATCAGGCTTGCACTGTTGGTCAAGTGGGAAGAATCATAATGAACCCAAACGGAGATGGACATACCAAGATGATACCTTTGCCTGGCTGCTCGGAAACTAAAGTTTCTAGCTTTGGTGTAGTGAAGGTATAAACGACCCCCGAGTCTGAGACCACCAGAAGAAGGAGTTGCGTGCCAGTCAAGGTAGCGAGCTCATAGGCCTGCGAAAAATTTGTGAGAATTCATGAAGTCCTTCATAGCACAAGATAATTCGACGTGTTGAACTATTGTTTACCTTTTTCATAATCCCAGCCTTTCTCTTAGAAAAAGTGATGTGCTACAGGGAGTCAAGAAGCCCGACAACCAGAGCGTCTTGTGAGTATATCACGGGCTGGATATTACTCTGGTGTTGAAAATAGAAGCCAGCGAGCCAAGAGGTTTCACGTACGCGTTTGCCTTTATCATGAATATATTCGATATCGATTTTTCTTCGGCCAGGATTTTTCTTTCGACCGGGAACCTCTTCCTCTTCCTCCTCGTCATCTTCTACTTCGTCGGGATCTCGATTCCTCTTGCGCGTACCTAAAGAGAGCTCATCCTGACGAAAGTTATAATTAGGATGAGTGGATCTCGTCGTAGAGCCACTGCCGCTTGAAGGCGCACTTCCAGGCACTTTGTAGTCGGGATCCTTCAGAAGGTAAGTTCAAGACAGATTTGTGTGTAAGATTCGTGTACATATCTCAAATGAGAAACTGAGGCACTTTGTCCAACAAAAGCTGCAGAAAGGCTTTCTATGTGAGACCACAGGCTTCAGAAGCATCTGGAACAGACAGAGAAGTGAGGTGACATGCCTTATTCATCTCGGAGAAACTCGGCAGGGTTTACCGTTGACGAAATCGACAATCTGTATTGACAGGTGAACAAATTAGGAGACAAAAAAGGGAAGTGAGATTGTGCGAAAAAGAGATGGAAATGAGACAGGAGGTGGCAAAACTTGACAACATGCCCTGTGAGAAGATGATCTGGAAAGCCACAGATGGTTTGGACAAGGATGTCGAGATTGTGAGGGGGAAGAGGGGACTAAAAATGACAAGAGTGGCAAAAAATGTTGAGCACTAGTGCAGAGACATGCAGCAATGGGTCGGCAACTCGCCACGATGCAGAAACCCATTGTCATGATCAAAGGAACTTGGCGAGCGCGTTGGGTAGGCGGTAGACTTGACTTCAACGCGTTACTGCCACTGCATCAATATATCAAAGGACTGGCCAGCAATCCTCTTCACCCGAAAAAAGGGCAAGGGTGCGTAGCATACACACTACTGGTCAGTTGAAATCCCAAATCAGAGCGATCGACAGAAGTCTCGAAGTACATCTCGAATCCTCCATCATGGATTCTACCGATCACTGGATCATTGCCAATAGCACCGGTGGTTAGTAGAACATACCACATGTATCGCAACTTTTAGGACGACTCATAATATCATATCGGATTCGAGGTTGTGAGACTACATTATCACCCACCGCGGGCTGTTTTCAAAGGTAGGGGGGTCAGCCTATACTTGACCCTGTGTGCGCCTAAGCTACGAACGTCCTATATTTCATCGCACAGTCAATGAGGAGACCTAGTCCATGACTGAGAAAGGGGCATGTATCAACTCTTGATCCTCACAATACACTCTCACCTTCAACGTATAAATCATCCAACGCGAAAGCAAACTATCATAATGAGCCCAATGCGCAAATCAGCTAGCAATTTGTCAGGGCTACGAGGACAACGTCAGGGGAAGTACCATCAACTGTTAGTGCCAGATATTATCAGCCAGCTTGACCTTTGTAGAAATTATCAAGGAGTTGTACATGAACGCATGCATTCCGCTCAGCTCGGTAGTTTCACACTCAAGGTAACAGAAGTATGTAGCGATGGGTATGAATGTTGTGGTTCAAAACGCTATGAAATCTTTGGTTCATATATGTAACAGTGACAGAATCTATCACTTCCAAGAGGAAGACATGGCACAATAAGCGATATGATGACAATGAAGTCACAATTCTTTTAGATGAAATCTGCTCTTGCAACATGCCAAATTGCCATTTGGCAACGACTCGCACCCAGACTCATTGAGATGAATAACCACATATCCTTATTCATTGTAATACGAATACCCCTGCAGTGTATCAACTGACTTAACAGTTACCAAAATACTTGAGCTTCAATCTGACGAGGCTCTCCAATCCGGGCATTGGCACCGCCAACAAATTTACCTCGGATT
>MWRJ01020506.1:0-11228 GCA_002157005.1 Melampsora allii-populina
AACTCCCGCTAAGAACTTTCCCTCCCGCTAAGAACTTTCCACTTAACTTTTTGTAGGAACGAAGATCACTAAAGGAGAGATCAGAGTAGGCGTGTGGGTGGTATTTAAAGAGGCTGGGTCATTCAAATGGAGGCATTGGGGCTGTTGCACAGAAGCCGTCAGTCCCGACTCTATCGCCAAGACTATACCAATTCCTTGCCTCAGGACTGACCGGGGAGGACTACAATAGATGTTCGGAAATTTGTCGACAGAATTGGAAGGTAAGATAGAAGAGTTGGACGGATTTGAAGACATGAAACCTGAGGACCAAGCTAAGATTAAGACAGCTTTTGAAGTTGGGCACGGTGAGTCGCTCTCTCCAGCTGATGATTTTGGTTTTGGAATAAGGGTGACAAACTTTTCTGTTTTCTTAGTTGATCCTGCGGATATTCCAGCTTCAGCCATCGCATCTGAAAAGGAAGGGGACGAAGACGGAGAAGAGAAACCCAAGCCTAAAAAGCGAAAGAAGGCAGCAGCAAAGTAAGTTGTAATCTACAGGCACACATCTGAAGATATCAATCCCGAATCTAACCATTCGAAATTTTCCGGCCTCAACAGAAAAGGCCTGGCCGATAACGAGACTGGCGACGTCCAAGACGATGTGGCAGGAGAAGAAGAAGATCTCCCAAAACCAAAGAAGAAGAGAGCGCCCGCAAAGTAAGAGCCTGACGGGTCTCGAATGGACTTCGAGTACACTTTACTCAACGTCTGCTTTTGCACTCCACAGAAAAGTCGTAAAAGTCGACAATGAGGATGTTGAAGAGGACGACAAAGATACTGCGCCCAAAAGTAAGTCATCGATAATTATCATGTTACCAGTGGGGGGGATTTTTTTGAATGATCTCGCTGTGCCGTTGCGGTCAACTCAGAAAAACGGGCTTATAACAGGAAGAAGAAAGTCGAGGAAGCTACAATTGCATCTGGATCTGATTGACCTACATGTTGTCGAGTAAGGTCTCATGACCTTTCAAGGACAAATTCTCACCATCTTATTTACCCACAACTAGTCCTGACCGTGCATGAGCGCTCAACCTGCCGGCAATGCCGCACGGCGCATATATCATTACTCAACCTTTGCGCTAATACCTCATTAAAATGTTCATCTATGTCAACAAAACTATCTGTTCAATGCAATTTCTATACCTTCCTCGTCAAATATGCGCAGTTTGTAATGCTGCACATGGATACTACCAAGCAACACATTGACCTGAAAGGTGTGTTATAGACCACCACAGATGTAGTACTTGCCATGAGTGGCTAATGGGCATCGACTACACATATGCATGACAGTCCTAACAAATTACAGTTGAATGATGAAGTATTTTTACAAATGGTAGAAATCACACCGGTAGTCACACAAGCAATCGTACATATTTTTGAGAAGGATGGAAGACAGTTTGATAAACGACAGGTGTATTCAAGCTGCAAATTAGTTATCAAGAAAGGTGAAAAACACTAGGCATAACCACGCCCATCTGATTGCATATCGTCCACTTTTCAAAATCACAGACGCTTGTGAAATAAGGGCTGAGATGATTCATGATTCATGAGTTTGATGATTTCTTTAAGCTCATGTACCTACAAATCAAAGTGGAAACTCACTGTCTTCGCATCCGTGGCTTTCCCTTTCCCAGCGATATGGGTCATAACTTCCATCAAACTTTCATCAACCTCCGTGTTAGGTCCACCTTTTTCTCCAAGTTCAGCAGCCAGGTCATTGATCTTACTCATCGCAAACTCATTCAGCAAGTTTTCATATCTGAGTGTCGCGCTTACATCCTGTGTAGACGCATCATGTTGATTTTCATGAAAGTTTGAGATAGAATATGAGGCAGCTATGTTGCTCTGTCGCTTCTGTAGTTCAGACAAACGATCAAAGTATTCGGCCAGCTTGGTGGCTTGTGAAGAGAGTCCAAGCGGTTTCTTGGTATCTGGATCATATACTCGAGGCGCTCCGGACGTGATGACATCCAACTGAGTAGAGACTGCTTTGAGACCGGCCAATTTTCGATCAAGTGCTTTAGAAACAGCCAACAAAGAAGCATTATCGTCTGTAACCTATCAGATCAAGTTATAGTACGAGAGAATTCAGAGCTTGGTTAGCCTTCTTGCAAATGAGGAATTGTAGTGGCATGCTACATAGACGAAGAAAATATGATAATAAGATTCAAACTCGCTTGAAGATATTCTTGCTTAGCGTTCTCCAAGTCATCCCATGTTTTTGCTTCTTCACTCTTGATTTTTTCCCAATCGGGTTCCAAACAAGAAGTTTGATGACCAATAAACTTATCGTCCTCAAACAGATGATCCCAAAGTTTCATATGATCAAATTTGAAATGATCCAATAAGCCTTCTGAATGTTTTGCAGGAAAAGCAAAGATATTTCTATGCATCCAAAGTTCAACTAAATCAAAATGTCGATCTGTAGCTGAACATAACAAGGTTTCTAAAGAGTTGATGGATTTCGAAATATCATCTTGGGATGGATAAGTTAAATCTGAATTGAATGAGGATCGTACGGCTTCTTCAACTGAGTCGATACTATCAAAAACAGCGTCATTAATCAGGTTGAAAAGATGGCCTATCAATTCGCAACCATTCAAAGAAAGCATCGAGACTCAAGATGAATTTTAAATTTCATTAACATAAACACATATCATGTTGAGACTGACGTGTAAAGGTCTTAGGTGCGAAGGCAAAATGTTCGGCCAGCAACTCATCAAGTCGATAACTGTTGGCCAAAGGCGGAAAAGCATCTAGTCGCTGGTTGGGGTCGAAGTTCGATGAACTGACTTGATCAGCTGACATCTTTTTCGGTGAGAGAGAGTTAGATTGATTTTGGTTTGAGTATGGTTATGAATATAGTTTTGCTTTCGTTGTTGCCGTGTGGTGTGAAGTTGAATCTTCAGAGAATCTCGCGTTTTGCAATCCAGGCGCGTCTTAAACTCGAGGATCTGTCATTCATGTGACATCTGCAAAAGCGAGGATTCAGATGTGATAGACTAATGACACCACTCCGGGAAGTGAATGACATGTGTTTAGATCTACGATGACAGTCCCGTGAAGAGTCGATCGAAGACTATCAGACCGTTTCTCTTGGCATGCGATTGATGAATACCCACCCACCTCTTGATTCATATCCTCTTGCAAGCTTGACCATAGCACAAAACAATAGCGATGATGAGCTTTCACGATGGTTCAAGTCAAACCGCAATTCAAACATCAAGTCTCGATCAATCAGCCGCTGATATCATTCTACTATCCACTAGCCTAGGGAAAAGTAAGAAGATCACTGACAAATTGAGTAAAATGCTGACTGGGTTCGACGATGTATGTACGCATTTGCTCATCTTAACTCACTTCCTTCGGGCTATCATTAATTGACTTTCCAGCTGTCATTGTTGTAGAGACTTTTGCGTTTGGAGAAAAGCCTTGCACCTATCCACAGCGACACGAGGACCTTAACACGTATCAATACTAGTGTGTATGAATTCATCTTGGATGTGATCAGCGACGGGACAATTGATAGGACAAGCCTTTCCTGCATGCTTGGCTCACATCAACAGACATTGAAAAAACTTTGAACGCAGTGGATCAAGTACTCGGCAATCATGATGCAGCCCTACGCCAACAAATAGTCATCAAAAATGGGTTCGTGATGTTCTATTGTAACCGATAGTTTGTTTTGACTCAGGAAAGCATCCTGCTAATCAATATCTAGCTCAATCGTTCGACGCTAGACCTGACCCCGAAAACTTGACTGTCTTCACTCGTGCAATGGACGAAATTGTTAAATCAGCCAGTGATCTTGTCAGGACAGGAGCGGGAGATAAAGGTTCAATCCAGGCAATTGTGAGTCAAGTAGCCATCCTTGTTGATATGAAATTTAGTCTAATTCTATCCAATCGCGTCCTGTGGAACTACTGTAGGAAGATCTACTGGCTCCTGGAGCTGAAAAGCTAGTCGCAGTCTTTCTGGGATGGGCTAAAGGTGTTTCAGAACCTTTGGCGGATGCTAATAGCTACATGACTGAAGGTAAGCCATGTCGTTATCTTATCTTTCATCCACTTTGATCCATCCTGACATCTTCGATGGTTCCCGTGCGGCAAAGGTGTCCAGTTTCCCTCAATACCCTCATCCACCATAGCTCAGCTTTCTAGTATATATGTCTATTTGAAGGCTTTACCATCCTATCTGGAAAATAATAAAAGGCTTAAGGGGATATTAACTGAGTCTGTCCACAAATATGCGGAGATTCGAGGTACCTACGTTGCGGAAAGTATGCGACCACTGGCAAGCGAAACAATCGAATCGGTCAGAGAGGGGGCTGGGGCGTCGGCGTTGGCAAATTTTATAGAGTGTCTATTTCATATGTTTCAGGTTGAGTCCAACCTTTGGCAGCTTTTCATATTCACCCTCATAGCTTTCTTGTTGTGCTCGTACTTCATGCATCTGACTCTCTGTTCATGATCCACAGGAAGAATATGCGATGCTGATATCAATCTTTGAAGGAAACAGTACAAAAGAAATGAAAGAGATCTTCGCCAAAGTTGTCCCCGCACCACTTGAACTCCTATCCGAAACTGGACAATCCGTCAATCGGGTCGTCAAGCGTTCCTTGACATCTTATGTCAGCGCTGCCTTTGATAATTACGAAGCTATATATGAAAGATTAGATCGATATGATGACGAGATAAGAAGGAGATCAGGTCGGAAGGAGAATGAATTGGGTGACTTGTTACATTCCTTCAAAGGATCTTGTCTTCGATCATTACCTGAATATATTGCAGATGCCAAAGCATTTGGTGATAAGGCACCGACTGGGAGTGAAGTTAGTAATACACATACTTGTGAAATCGTTATCAGTATGATCGAATACCTGAAGATGTTATGTAGTCATATCGAAATCACTGAAAGCTTCCTGATCACTCTTGGAGATGGAAATTGGATATTTCCTAGTGCATCTGGAACTGCCGGAAGGTCCAACGTTGGTGAAGGGGCTGATGGGCAGGAACTGCTCATGAAATATCTCCGTCAGTTTGCTCTCGTCTGATTGACTACGCTGGTATGGATCTTGTGCTGAGTAGAACAAATCGCGCGGTGTTCGACAATAGATGATGCTCTGATGACTCTCCTCACAGCGATAGACTCACGGTCTAAAAATATGAGATTACCCGCCTCTGCGCAAACTACGATCACCAGTACAACAGCTAAAGGTGGATTAGGAGCAGTGTTCATGCTCAACAACTTGAATTATATTCGTCGAGAGGTCTCAGAGTCTGCTATTTCTGATATCCTAGGCAAACCAATCGAAGACGAGTTGAATAAACGAGTCCGAGCATGTAAGGTGAGGTATATGGAAGTGTGGTCACCACTCATCTCAGCCCTTATGGACGCAGGCGGAGAGGACAGTAAGGGTGGGTTTGGGCTTGGTGCAGTGAAGAGCGCTCTTCCGGGTCAACAGGCTGGTGCAGAGAGAAGAGGAGTGAAAGATCGGTTTGGAAGGTTCAATGATGCATTTGAAGAAGTGGTTAATCTGCATAAGGTTGCTCAGTTCGATAAATCTGATAGCGACCTTAGAGAAGGACTGCGAGACGAGATTGAAAGAATGATTGTGCCTACCTGTATGTATCAAATAGAAGTTAAATATCATGTGGGTTTGTTCTGACTACTTCATTCATTTTCAAACATATCAGACGCCAAATTTACTCAACGACACGAAGGCGGACAATTTTCTAAAAGTGCGTATTTCTTGAGCTTAGAATTTGTTGAAGCTCAAAGGGACTGATGACAAAAAAAACCTTTATAGATCCTTCGAAGTATTTGAAACTGACCGCAGATCAGCTTGGAGAACAATTGGATCGATTATTTCAATGAATTGAGATTCCTCTCCGACCATGTCATTTTACAAGATCAGGGAATCGTCATTAGGATCAAAGGTATTCTATGTTGTTCAGTGTTGAAGCACTGTTGTTCAGTGTTGAAGCACTCAACAGTTGCTTACTTTACCTTCTCTATTTAGGATGTATATCATGTGATGTAATGTTATTTTTGTTGTATAAGTTTTTTTGCAAGAGAATTGATGGAGATGATATAAATAACTAACCTTGACTCATTTGATGTTCATTAGCTTCCTGGAATGAGATTGTTGTAGCAGGAATAATGAAATCTTGTTGCGAATGTCTACTTGATGAAGACTAATGCACACCATCTTCATATTTGTCGTTGAACCTATTGGTCAAGGAGATAGCTGCCATGGTATCTTGTGCCCGTGCTGACAGCTTTTATCTACAGTGATGTTCACCCTTGGAGCACATCAACATCTTTGTCCTGCTGGATCATGAACAAATCAATGGTTTTGTTAGAGTATTACACTCTGAATTCTTTTTCGTGACCTCCAATCACCTCTGGACCTTTGAACTACCATAGACATGGAACTTGGGGGTTGTGTGTTGCGGAAGTCCTTCATTTTGCTCAAAGCAAGAACACCCGTGACTTGTTGAAGTGCCAGAGATAGGTGCCAATTTGGGCCATTTCACGAGCTTCAATCACAAAATGCTCAACGTCAGCCAAGACATGCGAGAGAGGGGCGAGCTCAGCGTAGTGTGAGGGCTTGCTATCTACAAAGCTGCGAGATTGGATTCCAAACTGGAGTTTGTATTATATACTGTATCTTGCCTTCAAAGTCCATTCCTGTGGATGCTTTTCTCAACATGTAGTTCTCAGAAAATCAAGATCATAGGTGAGACTATCTTCATGGCACTCATCAAGGTAGAGAAGTGAAGGTGGTGCAGAGGACTTCCTTTTTGCTGATAAAGATACACAGTTGGTTCATGAGCCTTTCATAAGAGGGGTCTTGGAAGACATGTGTAAATCAAATTGCTGTAAATGTTTTATAGTTTTTATCAGCGGTAGATCACTTCAATTCCTTTTTTCGACACTTCAAGTAAACACCGCTCTCATCGATTTCACTCAAATGCCACACAGTCTTGCTAAATAAAGTTGTAGTCAACCATTCTTCAGCTTCCGAAATCTTATTTCAGCTATCGGCATCTGTGCTCTTTCAGTCGTCTCTGCAAGCACACCCTTAGCCCTCGGTTTGGTGTATTCTTCAACCAGTCCGCCTAAAACGGCCTGCTCGCTCGCTTCACGAATAGTACTACATACAAGCGCTGGCGGCAATTGCACAATAGACACTGATCTTACATTCGTTCCGTCCCACCTCATCGGATGATGAACGCCGACTTCCTTGAGCGATTGACGAAACGCGCCCGAGCTGAACACGGCTTGTCACCAACCCATGGCGAAGATGATGATCTGACCTTGGCTCCCATGCTCATTCCAAGCGACAGTGGCGGAGCAGAACCGATCGACGACGAGGGTGATGAAAGTGAGGAGGAAGAGGATGGTGATATTCAAATGCTCAACGGAGACGGCGATCAAGGTGACGTTCAGATGTTAGGACCAAGCGGCGACTCCAGTGACCCTCAACCTGGCCAGTCTAACTCCATCAATGCGATCGCAAATTCTGAGAATCAACCCGAAGACATTGTACCAGTAGACGAAGCTGATGATGATGACGATGAGGGTACAACCGATGATGATGACGAAAATCGACCGAAAAAACGAGAAATTATGCCGACTATTCGGTTATCTCTGGAGCTACCTCGGCTTCCAACTCCTACGTGTGCCGCCCGATGCTCTCAAAAGTAAACTGAAAGACACGCTATGCTGACAGACCTAAAATCATTTTCATTCGCAGTACGGTTGAGAGGAGTGTGTCTCTCATGGCCAAAGAAGCTGGCTATGCACTTCCAGCAGACACAGCTATCGCACTTGGAGCCTCCGCTGTACCAGAACCTGAATTGCCACCTGCAACCACATTCCAGGTAGACGGAGGGCCGCCGCCTGTTAGTAAGATTCGTGCCCAAAAATCAAACGTCTTTGTTGAAACCAAATCGTACCAAGCTACAAGACTTATATGGCTGCTAACTTTTCAATCATCGCATCATTCTAGAAACGGCGGAGAAGGAGGAAAATCTTGGAGAGAGACGAAGGCTATGATCGCGACGATCCGTTTGTGGATGATTCCGAAGCATTGATGATGGAGCCGAAGTTTTACCACGCACCAGCCCGCGATGGGTTCTTCGTTGCATCGGGAATGCTCGAGCTGAAGTCTGACGAGAAGTAAGTGATCATCATCATACCTACCGGTGCCAGATCCTCGAACTTTAATCCATCATCACCCTGCACTCCATTGATCACAGAAAAACTAGGAACCGCAAGCCAGCTAGCAAGGTGGTGAAGAGAGCTCCACTTAGCACAACCTTGATCCATCAACCTCCAAAGCCAATAAGCAAATCTCAGAACCATCAACCCTCGACTCCAACGCAAGCTCCTCCTCCACCTGCATCCGCCGGCTTGAATGCAACATCGCAAGTTATCAACAGTCGGCTTCCTGAAAGTACTGATCCTCGACCGCAGCAAGCTCAGACGAATCAAAAAGCCCAAGGGGGCTCATCACAAGCTACTCTCCAGAATCAGGCGCTTCCAAAGACAAGCCATACACCAACCTCAACAAAGCCCACAAACTTATCTTTACCCCCTATACAGTCTACTTTGAACAACGCCAGCCATCGCCCCTCCAACTTACCACCAATCAACTCTATCGCGGACCCTACTCAGACGTTAGGACTTCCAACAAATCCCATCAATCTTCTCGACGAGGACGAAGATCGCTCAGCGGCACCATTGCCAGACGCCTCACGGCCAACATCGCGCCATCATGACTTGGAAAAACCTCAAAAGCGAGAGCGCTCAAAAACTTCAGATAAACCAGATTTGGCTACTCTAGATAAGTCAAAGTCGGCTCGATTATCTCACTTAGGAACCCAAGCGCACATGACTCAGCCATCGAGATCCAAGTCGAAATCCCCTTTGAACCCACAAAGTCCGGACCAATCCGTCCAATCCCAAACTGCGACAGCGCCGCCGAATCTGCCGCGCTGGAGTGATGTGTCACTGACAGGAACTTCCCAGCAAGTTGCGTCTAACGCGCCATCATGCGACCCGCCCCCTTCAGCTGGAGCCTCGGATGACCCTGGAGCTTCAAGCTGGCCTACCAGATTAAGCTATTTGCGAAGTCGATTTGGGCCAGTGCGGAGGAAAGATGCGCCTATAGCACATAGGCTCGATGCTGCGATTCAAAGGCTGAAAGTCGAGGTAGATGCGGGTAAGGATGAAATATCCTGCACTATACTAGGATGAAATATCCAGCGCTAAACTCGACATTCAACTCATGTGAATCACTTGGTCTGACGTCGCCTATTTTTTTTCCTACCCCTTAGCACTTCCATTCGAACCTAGAAAATTTCCTCCGCATCTGACTCCTCTCACATTAGAGGTAGCTCAATTAGCATTGGATTTAAATGAATACGATGCCGCATTCTTCTCCCACCTGGCTCAGATCTTCCCTTACAATACATTCACCATCAAAGTTTGTTAATTATTCTCACTGTTGTCATCTCTCCCGATCATCACACCCTTCACAACAAGTAAACTAAAATGTCAATTCTGGGCTCTTATATAATTTCATAGAAACTTGTCATGCGAGAAATTTTACCAAATCGAAAAAAGTATTACGAAGATCAAATCGATTTGAGGATCGAACGTCTCAAGATTCTCATTGATGAAGCAATGGTTAATGTCATGGCCGATCACGAAAAGGCTTTGGCAGATTGGAAAGTAGCCATGGAAGAATGGGATAAGGAATCGAATTTACGGAAGACTGAGCCTTCTACTGTACCTGATCTTCCTCTAACCAATCCTATATCTACTGAAAATGGAGCTCAGGCTATAGATCTAACAAGCGAAACAGATAAACAACGTAGGTTTCAAGTTGATGTTAATGCTTTTGAGATGCTAGATCAGTAACTCAATCCACTCATATGGGATTTGTTGTCCTGATTGATCAGCTAAACCACCTGTCAAGACATTCAAATTTACTACAGGTATGCGAGAGTTGTATTACGAAATCCTCAAGTTGGAAGATGAACATCGTGAAACAATTCAAGAAACCCAGTACGTCTGGTTTGATAATCATTTGAATCTTCTTTCTCTCTCCTGAAAGTATAAAGCTAAAAAATCTATCATTCCATCGATCAAATCTTTCATATCATAGAGCACTTGTAGATAAGAATGTAACGCCAAAAGATACGAATCGAAAACAATTGTACTTGAGAGTTGAGTATTGGTTTACGAGAAGATCGATATTTTTTTCCGAAATCTTTAGGTTTCAGTTGAACAAAACAAAGCTAACGAGTGAAAAAAACAATTCTGAATTTTCAGTTATCTACACTATGGCCAGAAGGTTTTATGAGTACGACAAAATTGAGTAGAGAAGGTCAGTCAATTTCCTACATTCACACAATGTGACTCATAATCTGATGACGTTTTCTTGGTTCTACAACTCAGCTACGAATATAAGAAAAAAGTATGACGTACCAATCCCATCCTCGACACCCAAACCTTCATCATAAGATTCAAAATGCCATCTTGTTTTATTGTAATGAGTTGTATCAATGGATGTAGTGGATTATATTTTTGGACTGTGATAGCTAGATCTAGACTGTAATATTTCCGTGGATTACTTGCTACGATTATAGTGATCAGGAAATAGGTCAATTGAGTTTGGGGGTCAATAATTGTTTTGTTTGGCTCCGCTGGCAGGATAGGCTGATAGATCTCATCCTCATTGCCACCCCAGCGCTGTTGCAGGCCTCTTCAAGCAGCTTTAAGCCCCAATGAGCTGGTAGTGCTGTGCAGGCGCATGTATGGCTAAACAGCACTTTGGTGAGTAGCGGATTGGTATCTTGGTGGCTCAAACATAGCCTGATCTTTATGATCCATAAGAGAGAAATGTGCATTATGTACATGACCACTGGCCCTGACCCAAAGGGCTTTGATACAAGTGAAAAGCTACATCTCAAAGGATACAGCGGGGCCATCGGTGTGGGTTCACTTCTACCACCAAGCCTTTTGGACTTGTCATACAGTCAATCTCACAAAGCTTGACCAGAATCTTAACTTCTAAGCCGTATTGCTTGAATTTGGCGGGCAAACCTCCGTCATCACTTTGCCGGGTGCCCTTGGGCTTGTCCGACAAAGCGCACGAAGCGGTGGGACTTCAT
>MWRJ01020615.1:0-11610 GCA_002157005.1 Melampsora allii-populina
TTACATCTTCATCTATCCAATCCGGAGCCGATCATCACGGTTAGCCTGCTCGGCCTTGACACCATCCATAGCTATGCGGCTAACCCTCTTACTCGCCCTCTCCCAAAAAAAAACTAGATGATCACCACGATGCACGCCCTCCGATCATCCAAGGTCCTGGTGCCAAGCCTGGTACCGTACCCACCGATCTCGAACAAGCCACTGGTATCGAACGTTATGAGATCTTAGCTCGAATGGAAGGTCTTGAACCCTTTGA
Source organism: Melampsora allii-populina (assembly GCA_002157005.1). Classification (NCBI taxonomy): domain Eukaryota; kingdom Fungi; phylum Basidiomycota; class Pucciniomycetes; order Pucciniales; family Melampsoraceae; genus Melampsora; species Melampsora allii-populina. The sequence goes on from MWRJ01020615.1 coordinate 257, forward strand.
CAACAAACCTCTGGCTGTACCTCACATGGGTACACTTGCTGACCCAGTCAAAGTGTTTTCACTTGTGAGTTATGTCCATATCTTGGGCAAACTATTGAAATATTTACTCAAATCTATCTGTATTCAGGAAAGAACTAGAATTGTGGGCTGCACTGGTTTTCCAGTTGACTCTCATGATACAATTTACATGAAAGTCTCAGACTCTAGACCTCGTCGGTGTGCTGAATGTGGCTGTGGTATGTCTTTCCTCTTCCTCTACAATGATTAAAAACCCCTTCAACTCACATTGTTTTCATTCATCTTGTAGCATACGTCATTGATTATCATGGTGAACCTGATGCTCCAAAGCCTAAACTCTCCGTTATTCATGAACATCCAGGAGAGAAACCAAGATTGAAATGGGGTTGGGGTGATATGACCACTCACACTGGTGGTAATCAACGTTAAATATAAACATCAAGACTTTCTCTTCAATTGTTTATCTTTTTATTTCTTTTGACTCATTCACCACAATATATTTCTCAGAGTATCAAAATTTGAATTCACACAGAGTTATCAATCTACCTTCATCTTTGGCAAAGTCAACTTTAATGATCAGCGAGAAATGCGCCAGCTGCCTTTAATCCCCATATATATACATGTCATAAAATTGCCTATGATGAAGATTATTGTGCGGTGATAGGACAAGTAAGCTTGTCAATGTTACTGTGGCATCTTGTTTACAAGTCTATGACCACATTTCGAATTGACAATGCTCCGAGATGGGTGAGAAGCCATCTGTTAAAATTCCCACTGAAAGCTTTACACTTGCCCGTATCCTAGGAAGTTGTAATCAGCGAGGCTGAGGTAGCAGAGCGTCCGTGATTGGTCAAGAACAGTGATCAAAACCTTTAATAAACATTGTCAACAACCGTTAGCGCGACATGTCCTCTATTCAAATGCGAGAAAGGCGATACGATCATGGTAATATGATGTTGAACATCCACACGCAAAAAGAAGAGAGAAGAGATTTGAAATTGTTTCCTCGCAATACCTAAAGTACTAGTAATATGCTAGTGGTACATGGAATGATAATTGACACAATGACGAAGATCTAGATGTGGCACTTCAATAATCTATAGGATGGAAACAAGACCCGATGTTGAAATCAGGGGTGTAATCGATAATGATCAGATTGTGATATCACGGGGGAGCAAGTGGAGATATACAAAGAACTTACATGGGGACCAGCCTGAACCATTGTAACGTTAATAGATAGACCAAACGAAACCCGAGAGAGCAAGATAGAAAAGGATCTCATCAGCTATTTCCATTCAGATTAAGGTCCTGTTGGCAAAGTAATCACACATAAACGTACCACAATATATTGAGCCTAAATTGTTTATATCAGTAGCCTCTGAAATCAGTTGATTGACCATTGTCTCTACATTCAGATCATCTGAAAGCTTTTCTTTGACTGAAGCTAAAGCTCTAGATGCACTTTCAGAAATCTTTGATCCTTCTTCTTTATTCTTTTTCTCTTGTTGACCTGTAAGTGGATAACACGTTCCTGAACCACCTTCATTTGTGTCAGGATCATGTGATTCCTGTAGTTTTCTAGCTCTTTCTTCGGTAATCACCCTTGAAAGCAGCAGTTACAGTTATATCAGTATACCCGTACTCTACTTTACTATCACATCATCGGCAACTCACCAGATTCGCAGCGGGTCATGCTTCAGTACGTCAATGATGGTCATCACCAGGTCCTTGTTTTCTCTCAAAACACGTAAAGTGTGTTCACAACATCTCCTAAAAACGCCTTCAGTCTTTGTAATCCCAAAACCATCCATTATATCTTGAGTTAATCGAAATGGTACCTTTTCAGGTATGGGCAAGTGCCGACCCTAGGTTTTCATTACGACGCAAAATTTCATTAGATCAGTTTCAAAGGTAGCAAACCGTTTCGGCAAGGCCCAATTGGAATCAATTAGCGAGAAATGGATGAAACTCACCGCATCAAGAGCTATCCCCAAGTCAATCTGAATCATATCGCCTGTTTCTTTATCCAACAGGATATTAGACAAATGTCGATCCCCTAATCCTAAAATATGTCCAACAATGGAAGCAGTGGCTGTTGTTCTCGTATAATTTAATCTCATTTCGTACCACTTTTGATGACAAGCTTGTGATTCCATAAACCAGAATCTCATGGCTGGACGGATATGTTTCATAAGTTCTTTGAATGCAGCGATTCTTTTAGGTTCAGATGCACTCCTTTGAGCGCCTAAGTAACTCTGTGCGCGCTTGAAGTCCCAGTCTGGGGGTTCATTATATCTAAACATATGACAAAAGACATCTATAAGTAGTCGGCCATCAACATCCAGAGACTTTCTGGGGAGTTTCTATCTTCTAAAGATTGAAACTCACTTCGCGTGCAAAGGAGTTAGCGTAGCCCCTAGCGCCGAAGTGTTTGTTACAAACTCGATCAGGCCGGCTTCCTGAGCTAAGGGGATCACTTTGTACGTGCGAAAGTTCAAGCGTCTTTTTCGGCACTCTCCATCGCGTGTCAAGACTTGATTGACCAGGTCAAATACTTGCTCCATGACCGCATCCTGTCTTATGTCGTCGCCACCTTTGAACTGCAAGAGATGAGAACCAACCTGTTAAGCTATCACGATTCTCTGAATAGCTCACCAAACGGTCCTCGATAGACTCAATATATCACTCACCAATTGTCTGTAAAGGCGCCCGTCCGATCCTCGACATTCGGTGATCTTGGGTGCATGAAGACCCTGGGCGAGCTTAAATTCGGCTTGATACCCTGTGATACAGACCATAGAATCTGGATCATATCTGCAAGTAAGATCAATTGGTAGATGAGCAGTTGAAACCGGTATTGCTTTGTTTTTGATCTCGATCAATTTGATTCTTGTAGGAATTCGAAGTGATCCGCTCTGTGACTTTGTGTCCATGTTACGTTTTACATCGTACTGTGCCCATTCGGTATAAGCATCAAAAACGTCTATCAAGCTTACCACAGTTTCGCGACGAACATCCTGATTATGTATAGCGGTTAGGACGTCATCGGCAGCTTTGGCACGCGACACTTGACTAGGCGTCAAGTCATTGGGTAAAGGTTGTTGTTGAGACGTACGTCGGAGTCGTGTACTTGATTCTGAGCCACTTATGGCGGACTGAATACCTTGCCGCAACAGTAATATTTGAGGTAAGCAATGAAACGGATGCTGAAAACACATTCGCTTGACCAGTTTGGTCAAGACTACTTGAAAGTTTGATTTGGTTTCTTTGCTCAGTCGCGCGGACAGCTGATGGGCTACCCGTACAAATTTATGCGTCGGGACCTTCGCAATGGGATTCGAGAGAGCTTCGTTCAGTTCATCATCATCCGAATGATCGAACCAAAGTGATACAAATCTAAAAACCACATCATCGTGTTGATCCTCGAATGTCAATGAATTAAGGTACATTTGTAAAGCTCCGTGGAGATACCCTCTTTGCATGTCAGAATACCTTTTTAGTGATGCACAGTCTTCATCATAGATCCTTCGTTTCCACTTGACAGCGTTGCTGTCAGCTCTATCGGAAGCCTTGTAATTCACTGTTGCCGAAAGTCGTTTAGTGGATTCTGTCAATCGAGCGACCTCTCCAGAAGCAACCGCATCACGATACTGTTTATCGGCAAATGTGGCATACGTGAATGAGACCTGGCCGAAGGCAGCTGGATTTGATTTTCGGTCTAGGACACTGATTGCTTTCTCAAAGTAGCGCTGAATGATTTCTTGAGGTGTATATCTCCTCTCAGCCCCCATCCGATTGCCCTGTAGAATACAATCGTGGATGAGCAAAAAAAGTAGGCACAATGTTGCGAGATGAATCACTTACAAGGCGAGCTAGCTGAATTGCAGCTTGAGATGTCGAAGTCTGCTGTGATTGTACGTCTTCCAGCATATTCAAAGCCATTGAGTGTTTTCCTTTCATCCACAAGACTTCGGCAAATTCTTCTTTGGTTTCTAAAGCAATTTGTGACATATCTTCACTTCCCGTCATCTTGGTTGGAACAATGATGTTGAGAGCATTTTGAATACGACCAGACAGTCGCGCCTCTTGACACGTCTTTATTCGTATCTTCTGCTCGGTCTGTAGGGCTATACGGAATGTAGCATTTGGTTCATCACCGATCATGTTTTGCATCTGCTCGTCCATTTCGGTCTGGAGTAAGCTCCTTCGAACCGCTGACATCAGTTCAAAGACTTCGTAGCTTAAGCAAGACGATGAACATCAGTATGAGAACGTTGATGATCGTTCCGCACTTCATCAGAAAATGAAAACTCACTCGCAACCTTGTGGTAGATCAACAAGCGTCTTCATGTACTCCTGTCTTTGAATTGCACTATGGTTTCTGAGCCAGGTCGAAATTTCTCCAAGGGCCAATGCAGTACCAATAACTTTGGCATCGGGTTGGAAGAACGCAACCGGGTTATTGACCAGGTCTTTGAACTGGCCAATAAGACATTGATTTACAATTTCTGATTGAATTTCTAAATCTCTTTGCCGATTCACTGCTTGTAGAGCTCCATACAAGCGTGTAGACGAGTCAAAATCAAGTTGTTCCGCTTGAGGAAGGTCCCACTCTGCCGCTCGCCAAGCCAATTCAAAGGGTATACTGTGACATTCTTTCCCCAGAAGATCTCGAGCAGGATGTGCTGCCTTCTTCGAAGATGCAGTTTGGAGCACCTGATAAGCGAGTTGATCGAGTCCACATCCAGAGTGTGACTTAGCGAGTGTGTAAAGGGTGTTAGCTCGATTCGAAAGCTCCGAACCCTTTCCCTGTAGTAAGGCTCCACTGATACTAAACATGGACTCCCACTGTCCCTCATGAGAGGCCTGTTCCAGCAACCAGTAAGATGGGTCACGCGGAGGAAGACTATAGAATGCATCTGGCTCTAGTGATGACGAGTAAAGCAGATGCACCATGTCTTGAAATTCTTTTTCAGTGTTACGTATCAGACTAGTTATTTCACCTTCTTCGCGTGCAATTTCCAAGAATAAGAACCCCATAGATGGCATACCCAGACGAGTTGCGTGCTTGACTAATAGCTGCCAAGGTACATCCAACCATCTATTGCAGCCAAGGGGATCTCCGTCAGGTGTCGGTCTCGAGCGTAGATAAGTGATTAGGTCGAGGAGTCTACGAATGACTAATCCGGATGTCGAAGTTGATTGAAGTAGCGTACAGATATGCTTGGACAAGTCATTCTTGAAAGAAGCTTGCGGTGAGACCAGATCTTCGAGTAAACAAGCGTGTACAACACAGGGTAGGACGTCTGACGCAAGTGTATCATCAATCTCTAGAATATGAGAGAGTTGAGCAAAGAAAGGCCTTTTGCGCAGTCGATTGAAGATCAGTATCTTCAAAATCCCCAATGTCCACTCGGAAGCTCGATCGGCGATTGCGATAAGTGAGGAAAAATCAGATGAGCACTTCGTCAAATGGGGCATGTATCTATCATAGGTACGACGACAGGATGAGGAGAGTATGAGATTTGTTCGGTCGCGAGACAAGCGTGGTAGTTGAGAATGATGTTGCTCAAATTCTGAGAGCTTTTCACACACGCCCGCCCGCCGAATGAATTCTGTCAAGCGAAACAAAAGGTGCAAATCCTCAGTTTCAAGACGCGAAACAACTAGGGCGAAGATTTGATGAATTGTATTGTGGCGCCTATCAAGATGCCTCGATCGACCAGACAATATTGGACCCCACGGGGTGCGCTGCCCTAGAAGTGGTGGATTCAGGATTCCAGAATTTTCGGAAAGCAGCTGAAAGTATAACGTGGTATCCTCTGGCGAAGGTGTCACGCACAACTCACGGGCCGAGAGAAGGAGGGCAAAGAGGAGCTGTCCGGCTTCAACTCTATCTCCAGGTAGTCCGGAGGATACAATGTGTTTGATGAGCTTGAAGGATGATGCGCTCTCCACGCACCCGCTACTTAAGAGATCTTTCACATCGGGAATTGCATACTGCAATGTTGAGTCATCCGGCCAATACAGTAGCAAAGCATTTGCTATCAAATGCTGCGGATGGTCAACTGAATCACATATTGAATTGACCTGGGCGAGAAGCCACTCATTGAACTGCTTTGCAATATGAACATCGCGGTCTTCCGGCGTCCCTGAATTGGCAACGATTGAAACTTTTTCGACGCAGGCGATGATCAATCTCTGAGTAAAGTTGTTCTGCTCTTGATGGCCGATCTCGGGGGGACGTTCCAGTTTGATAATCTTTTCGATGATCCACTTCGCAAGTGTGCACACAGGTACGAATGTAACTTCTTCTGAGAAAAGATGTAAGAATCCCTGGAGGAGTAATGTAAGAATGGGTTCAGATTTTTGTACTACTTTATGTGACAATGCAATAAATATCGTGATTGTAAGCAAAAAGCGGATATGGTCGTTCACAAAGGGCGAGGCGGAGATTTCGGACAAAATGTTACCGACTACACTGTACACCACAGTGGGTTCATTAAACACAGGATATAGTTCATCAAGCCATTTTATTGCTCGTAGATTGGAGAGAATTGGGCAGAATGGCAAGGCGGGCTCCGTCAAATAGCACGATTCTAGTTTTGAACTGAGAGCTGAATACAGGTCCTGAGCTTCTGGATCCAACGTATCAGTAATCATCTTTGTATCAGCAAAAGTAGCAGACGACGTTAACATCAGGTAGGTAGCCACCCGATCTCTCTCGACACTGAGCATATCGACCTCAAGCTCACATTGGGAGGTGGCAAGTTCAAGCATTGGTAAGATAATCTGGCCGGCTTGTTCGTTTCCTTCGCCATGATCACTTTGAAACGTTCGTGCTATCATTTCGCCAGCAACTCGAGGGAAACACAGGCGCGACGCTTCCTTGGTGCTCATACCAGCCCGCTGAGCACTAGTTTGGAATGCAGATGTATCGTCATTGAGAAAAAATAAGGGTCCGACAGCATGAAGATGTGCGCGGTTGACTTCGAGCTTCATAAAATCATTGAGATCTCTGCCGATGAAGTCATGTTGTGGATGTAGCGGTTCTTCGTTCATGGTTTTCCGTTCTGCAGCAATATGAGCAGCATATAATCTATAAAGCTTGTCAGGGCCCGAAAAGCCGAGGCGATGAGAAGCACAGTTCAACAATGTGTATACAAGTGAACGAAGGAGCACCTGCTCCGAAGTCTCCGTCTTCTCCGTCAAGTTACTGATCAACATGTGGTATGCTCGTGGTCGCAATTCAGCGCTTACTAGCAAGACGTTGGCGAAGAATAGTGAGGTGGTAACTGAGTGTTCATAATCAAAAGTATGTGTCAATTCAATTGCGGTTGACCAATAAGATGCGACCCTTTCCCAAGCATTGATGGAGTGCATCAGTTCAAAAGCATGAGGAATTAAGAAGGCGGTAGCATATCGAACTCGAATGTTATCATGTTGAAGATGATCTATGAGAAGGTCGATGGGTAGCCTCAAGTTGCCTTGTAAAGCCCTCGAAAGATATGTCGTTGAGTTCTTATTCCAAATTTCTTGAGATGTATCAAATTCTAAGTAAGCGTCAAGCAACAGGGCCAACTCGAGTTGGACCACTGAGCGCATCGTATTTCGAGACAGTAGGCCAAGAAAATGCGAAAAAAGCGTCCAAGCGTGATGCTCTAATTCAGGTGGTTGGATTTGCTTTCCTGAAGCCCAATGATGTAAGCTGACGCGCAAGAGGCGAATTGCAAAGATTTGAATGTACATATTGTGCGAATAGGCGTAAGGTACCATGTACTTTTCACCCACATATTGAATGAGCTGGTCTGATTGGATCTCCGTTAGTGACATCAGACCAGCATCAATGCACTCTATAACACGCAGTCCAATGAGCTCAATAGCTGTACCTGAGCACTCCTTGAGAATAGTAGCAATGGCGGGTATGTCTATTGTATTTGTCACATCGCTGCCGATCACCACTCTAGCTTCGGTCACGAGGACTCGAACACAAACATCGACAATTGATTTTATCGTTCTCTTCATTCCAGACCCTCCCAGTTCCGTTTTGAAGGATCGCTTTCCAAGCAAGAAGTCCCGGCGGTTGACTTGCACGTCAGTTTCAGCGTCGTCATCATCGTTGTCATCAAATCCTACGACCCTTTCCGCTGTTTGGGTACTTGTAAGGTTGGCTTCGGTAGCGTCCGGGGCTGAGTTGACACTGCGTAATATACGTTCGCAGATCTCAGAGAAGCTGAGAAACTGAGCTTGTAGGTCGGATGAAACAGTCCAAATAGAAGTGATCAGTCTGCGGCCAGGCACCATGGACAAAAGCCGCTCAGATTTCAAAGTTGTGGAAGTTGAACGGGCTGCCTTTAATTCGGCGAGCTTGTGACGAGGTAGACCCGAAGCCAACCCTGGGGATAGAAGACCGTGTTTTGATTCTTGGTTGTCGGATTCGGGAGAGGGAAGGAGGACAGGCTCAAAGCATGATAACAAAATCGCCAATTGAGTGGCAGACCAAGTGTGAGCCTCAAGAGCCTCATTCACCATAGCAAAAAGCTTTCCAGCTGCCTCCAACGTTTCACGATGAGGCCTGACCCCAGATGAGCGTCGAGAATTCTCGAACAAGATTCCAGTCATCATGATATCAATTGCGACTTGGATGCTAGTCACAGAACTGGAAGCAGAATTCAGTCGCTGCAAGTCAGTATCAAAGATTTGAACAATCACGCTATCAATAGATTGGGCCAGCATAACGGAGATCCTGTTCTGGATTTCTGACCCCGGAAGTAGATCGGCTGCGTCGCGTGTATCGGATAGAGTAACTCGCGATCTCGACGAAGATTGTGATGATGACATAGATGACGACATGGGACTGAAATCGGCCACTTCTTGATGATTTGATAAGGCTCTGATCGCCCGAGTGTTATCTCTGTGGATAAGCGATTCGACCAGTGGACAATTGGGGACCATGCAAGAGTAACCAAGCCGAGGCAATTTCTTTATTTTTGTCAAGCATAGTAAAAGGGCCATTGCTGACTCTGGATGAAAAACGGTTATGACAGCCTTTTTGGATCTTGAACCAGTTGAGGCACTCTCCACCGTTGTTGTAAAGTCTACTTCTCGCCATGTCTTTGATAACCAGATGAGTGCCTTTTCTTCAAAAAGGAATCCAGAGAAGGCCATATCCCCAGCTGTCATGGACAAACACTCCGAGACCAACCAACAGACCGAGTCATACGGGAAGCTTGGACCTTGTACACATAGATCACTGAAGAAAGTTTTGATGCCGTCATACATCAGATGATTAGGAACATGTCGGTTTTTCAAAATCAACAGTGCTGCGTAGCTCGCCGTACGACTGCATTGAGGGGTGGAGGTCCTGCGAATCGCACATCTCCACATGTCAAACCATTGGTCAGACGTAGGGCCCCCATCTTGGGCTAGATTGGTCTGCGAGTCGTTGTTGAAATTATTGACTATTTTGCGTGTCTGCCATCAGAGATGTTCGGTCAGTAAATGTAATGGTCCCTAAATATTTAAGCTCGGATTTGACTCACAAAGGAAAGATTGGTGATACATAAAAAGACCCAATCTAGAATTTCCGTGTTTTCCGAGTTCATCAGGTCTAAGATGGAGTGGATGATTCGCGACTTGGCGCTTGCGTGAATTGTAGTCCAATTCGAGTCAATAGCAAAGATCACCAGTTGAAGTCGACGTATGAGATTAGGTGCCGAATGGCCTTGTTTCATCGTTTGAAGGAACGCGTCGAGATCGTCTTCAAGCTGTTGACTCAAAGCTATCAGATCACATTGACCTACATTAAATGTGGAATCATTGTATCATTCCACGCACCTTTCGACGTTTCCTTGGACTGAGAACGCTTGGTTCTACACGGGCCCTATCGTCGAGATTGATAACACATTTCAAAGCAGCACCGCCCAGTTGTAGCGAAGCCCACGAAGTAACTCGATGACGTTGAGCAACATCATTAGAAGGATCAAGTGAGCCCCACGCCCAAGTCTTTGTACTAAGTGGCGTCACTTTTATCCCACTGAGCGCTTCTGTGAAGCAAAGTCGTGAAGATGAGATAGTATCGAGTCCAACTTTGTCCGTATCATTTGCGATAGCATGGAAAATCTTTTTCGCAAGTGTTTTGCTTGTTGCAGAAGCTTCTTCAGATTCATCGGAGCGAGGTTGTTCGATGTTCTGAACGATGAAGGGGAAAAGGTAGGTGAGGGCGAGTATGATCATCTCTTTGCATTCAGAAGACTTTGTAGTCCAGTAATTCATCACGCAGTTCCCCAAGTCGGTGGCAAAGTGGGTCAAATCGGAAATCTGGTTACACTCTAGTTCTTCTAAGATCGCACATAGAGCCGACATCAAATGGAAATGTGACGTAGAATCTTCGGGATACGTTTGAAGAATAAACTTAAAGTTATGGAGAAGTGTCTTAGAGTGCGTGATGATCAGATCTGTCGGTGATTTGGTGATGAGTGATAAAAGTCGAGTGCAATCAGCCAACATAGCAGGGACTGGCCTTGACGCGACTCTCACTTCTTCATCGTTGAATTCAGAATTTGCAACCAAAAGAAGCGTTTTGGGGATCTTCTTGCCCAGTAACAATGCAAAACACAGACAAATCAATGTTGAACATTTTGAGATATTTAAGTGCGCAAAGTGGAAGGAGTGAGAGAAAAAATCACGCAGAATGCGGATACAGTCTATGGTGATGGATTGGAATTCTTTCAGCTGATATGTGATAGAGATGAGGTCGATGATTCGAGGAAACAGTAGCTTTGAAGTTTTTGCGCCCATTGCTGATTTATGTTGTGACACACATGTTCGAAGCAAGCCCAACATCTGATCGAGACGAACCAAAGAAGCGGACCTAGTGGATGTGCTCTTCGCGGTCTTGGAAGGCTTGAGGTATGCCAATCTTTCGACTTCCATCGCGTCGAGAAGCTGACGCGTCATGCGAGCCCATGTAGAGTCTGAACATTTTTTGAAGTTTGAAGGGTTTGAGAGCAAGTCTATAAATTCTTTGATCCCTCTGTTTCTGTCTGTGATCGTGGCAGAGTTTAAGCGATAGAGCGTTTCGTCCATCGAGTCAAATCAAATCGGTTTTTGAGTTTCGATCACCGCCGTTGAAGCTATTTGTGATGTGTTGACCTGTTTAGTGGGTCTGTTGATGTAAGTCTTGATGGTCACTTCCATGGATAAATTCACTGAGATTGTAGAACGAAGAACATTGTAAAGATATGCGTTGATTTGGAATCATGAAAGTGTCAGTGTGTTGATTCGGAAATCGAGAGGGGAATTACAGAAACTTCGTCCCTGATATGTAAATACAA
>MWRJ01020664.1:0-10989 GCA_002157005.1 Melampsora allii-populina
GTAAAAGTCGAATGCTCTACCGACTGAGCTAACCGGGCTATGAGTAACAAGCTACTTTACGCTATAATACTGCTTTAAGTTTGCGCATGATCCTTTATTCATTTAACAAACCCCAAATTTCTGGCCAAATATCATTCTTTTTTCTCAGATGATACATTATCGAATCAGCTATAATATTACCATGCAATACACCTCCATAATTCTTTGAACATGCCTTACTACAAATATACCATATACAGAATATATAAGCTCAGTAAACAGATTTGTTTTGACCTTACTGAAGGTGTGTCAGGACAATGTTCACACTTCTCGGTGGTTCATCCATGTATATGATTCAAGTATGGGGCCTCATGGGTATGAACTTTGTGTTGCTATATTTGCACTACCTAGCTTATCTTCAGTTTACCTAGGATCAGTAAAGATACATTTGAAAATAAAGACCTCACGTCTTGAGGAAAAACTTTGTATTCTAAGACAATTCGGAAGTAATATAACGCAAGCTAAATCGAAATATTTGAAGGAAAAAGTATGCATACTACGCTTGAAAAGGCTTATAAGTCTGATATGGAAATTCATCTTGAATACTCGAAAGAACATAGTCAAGAAACGCAAACCATGCTGGCACATTATTCAGTTTTGTGAATTTCAAGAACAAGGATGCACGGTGGAGATGAGTTTGAAGACAGATAATGAACTTGTTCACTTTCCAGACATAACTGGATGCTTGGTACAAGCACAAGAACATAGGATAGCAAAGGATAGAACCCTAATATTTTTCTCGCGCAGGTGAAACACGACGGAGATCAGTGTAAGATCTGAATGTAGGCCAAAGTGAACAAAGCGAGAAAGCTCAGTGACATCGTCCTCCTAGACTGGCATACAGCTGCGCGCGGTAAGTAAGACGAATAACGCTGCAACGATACGCATGAGAGTATTTCAGTCGGCCAAAATTGTGTCACTTTCTGATGGAGATGACTCCATCTCGTCAACAAAACAAGCATGAACGACAGAGGAAATGATATTATGATGATGTTCCAGCAGCTAAAGAATTCACAACCTCTCTCAAGTGCAGGTTCTCTCATAATATGCAGGTAGTCTTGGCTCTATATGGAACCTGACACTTTTTACATCCTCATTCATTTTTTTGATTCCTCGTGGCCATTGTGGCGTTATCAGGTAAAGCTTATATTTTCTAAAGCTTAAATTGTCTCAGTCTATCTTTTCTTTTGTTTCTGGCTTACAATTTGACAGTAATGAGTTTATTCAGTCCCTTGAGCTGCCAGATCCACCTCAATTTTGGTCCCAAATTTACACAGTGTGAACACCTTGATCATTATAAAAATGGACTCGAAGGGAGTTTGGATTATTCCTGCGGTAATGTGGGAGTTCATTTCATAAATCGTGAAAATCATAGATCCTCATCTTGTCTCATCAATCTGTTCCTGTGATGTGTCTTCACACCCAAGCTTTTCTCACTTTTTCCATCACTGAAAAAACATCATATATTTTGTTTTCTCCTACCCATCCAGATTACTTTGGGATGTGATCCAACAAATCCCTGTGTGCTTATTGCTCCGTCTTTGTGTTAAATATTCGATAAAAAACTTGTCCGACTTCTACTCAAAGATAGTTCCGCCCGCAGAACTGTTGTGTTTAAGCTGACGATTTTTCTCTTTTTCCGCTCTCTATTTTTTTTCATGCACGCCGATGAGACTTTGACTCATGGAATTCAAGCGTAACAACCCAGTCTCTAATCCTCACAGAGCCCAGCCCCTTTCCACGTGGAGGAATTAATCTCTAAGGTGGACGCCGAGGCCGAGGTCAAGGCCGATACCGAGGTCAAGGCCAAGAAAATTCAGATTAAGTCCGATTTTAGAAAGAATATTGAGATTAAGAACCCCGTGGAGGAGCGTAGACAAGTTGAGCTGGATGTTTGTTGCAAAAGAACTGACTGTGCCAAAGTAGCTCTCAAATCCTTTCCAGCAGGCTAGACAATGTGAAAATGTTAGCTATATATCATACAGTAGACAGGTCAACATAACTGACATTCGAAGAGGCTTAGAGAAGCACTGAATCGCAGATTGACGGTATCGACAACACCCTGGAACTGAGTGAACAGCGCGATGACGATTTGATGAAAGTTATCCTGCCTCACGTCTTGGGTAAGCAACATGTTGCAATTTGAAACGACTTCGAATATACGTTAAGCGTATTGAGAGAAATATACTTACGTCTTGACCAAGACGAGTGCACCTGCATTGTTTGAAGTCAGGAAATTGGGCCTGGATGGTCTGGACTGTCGTAGTAATGGTGGCGACCGCAGCTTGCGCTTGGGTTACAGTGCTTATCTGACCGTTACAATCTTGGATAGCTGTGGTCGAGCTCTGAAAATATGTGGCGACTGTCTGAACTGTTAAGGTCTGTGTGATGGAATTGGCTTGCTTGACAGCAAGCTGTTTCTCATTATGAGAGCTAGTAGACAAAAGAATCAGCCTCTTCACGAAAATTGGGATTTTGAGAAGATACGGAGTAATTGACAATAACTAACCCCAATCGTAAAAAAGTAGCGCCGACAGTTACTAGAGATGGGATAGGGGCAAAGCAAAAGATGAGTGTTCAGCCTGGGCCGAAGACGAGGATTGAATATGGCAAAAAGGAGAAATGTAGTGAGACATGTATGTACCAGCCAAGGCAAGTGCAGTAGAAACCCAGGATAAATTCATATTGTGAGGTTTTGATTGAGTATGACAACCTATTTTTTCAAGGGAATCAAATATGATTGGGTATAGAAATCTCGGCGTAGAAGAGATTCTCTGGGGGTGATGCAGTATCTGAAGCTCCAAGAGAGTTGTGGTTTTATATTGTCCGTGTCGCGCTCAAGACACGTAAGAAGGCAACCGCCATACGGAATCATCGCTGGGTTCTCTCTGAGAGGGATCAATGAAATTGTTATATCGTCCGACGTCAAAGATTTACATTTCATCAAGGTTGAACAAAGATTTTGTACAAATTTACTAGGAGGGATTCGAGATTGAGCCTCAAGATGCCGAGGGTGGATGGGTTAAATTCGAGCAGTCTCATAGCCTCATCGACACTGTAACCTGTGTTTGTGTACATCAGGAATTGTCAAGGTGCTCTCAAAGGTGGATCGAAACAATGAAAAGATCAGCGTCGCTTCCTTCTGAAGAGCACACTGCAACTGGTGGACCAGCCTACCTTAATTCATCAAGAAAAACACGAGACACCATGGCGGGTAGGAGCCCTATTATCCAGACGATTTTATGCTTTCACACGGTCGACCGAATAATGTTGCCATTCCCTCTGACAGCAGGTAAATCAGGATAAGTCGCATGGGGCCGAGCTCTCTGTTCTCAGCAAATCCTTATTCCTCGACTACTTGAGTGTCGAGGGATGAACTTTGTAACCACCGTGTCTGGGTTGTTCGTGTTCGCTCGTCGACGAGCAAGCGCGACCTGGTCACGGTGTTGCGTTTATCAGATACTGCTCGATCTCAGGGTGAGATTCACGCCCACCAATAGCCCTGTCAACCTGACTTTTGTTATCCTTTGCTATCTGCGTTTAGATCTTTCATTCAAAAAGATTGTACTCAAACTCCGAAACCTTGTTGTGGTCGCACGTCTTACTTTGTTTGAATTGCTGGTCGTTTCTTTGCAGCAATCCCATTTGCAGCTTTGGGAAATGGCGCCATCGGTGATCTGGTTTTGGAGTAGGACACTTGGTAACAGCTGAACATTTTGTAGATTGGGCGGAATTGTCATTTGTGGGACTTGGAAATGAACCAGGAAGGCTAGCCAAATTGCAACGTGCGACGTTGATAAGCTGGTCGTTGTGAGATCGGAGCTGGACAAGCTTCCCGTCGTATACAAGGTTAGACGAGGTGAGAAGAGCCCGGTGTTTGGACGACACGGTAGTGAAGAGGTCGCGGCAGGTCAGCTATGTGCAGTCGTTTGCAAAAAGCTTGCCGCAAATTTACCGCCAAATTGCTCGACTTGTGCGGGCAGATTTCGGCAAGCTTTTCGAAAACGACTGTACTTACGATCAGAGCATGGATTGGCGAGCGTGTAAAAGATGCCTTGGTCGTAAATGGCTCTTTGATCGGCTCAAGCTGCATAGGTGCCGGCTTATGCTTTCAAGATGACCATGATCTAAAGATGTTCGATTTTCATATATACTTGAATGGCCTGAATAGCCTCCCAGTTTAACCAAAGACATGAGCTACACTCATTTGGCATATGGCATGAAGGAGGCTCAGCAAATCTGAACATAACAACACCATTGGAGTCCAGCAAATTGTTCTCAGCTTATTTACAACTTCGGCTCATGTGATTCAGACTTGATTCCCTTCTCCGAAGGCATTCTAAGGAAACTCTTGAGAACTTCTTCACTCCTGGGTTTCCACGTCTACAACCTGAGCTCTTCCGATCCTCCTCGTCATTTTCTGATTGGGGCATTTTAGAATCTGGAAGGTGATTAAGATATCTGACATGAAGAATGATTACTCCAAAAACAAGAGCCCGGTAGAAGAGCATATATTTCAACCAACACCTGAATCGAAATTTGAGATGCATGCATGCGCTTCTCTACATATTTTAGCCTTCTTTATTATTCGGCTTCGTTCGGAGTTTGTTTTTATCTTCAACTCAGTATGATATGCGAGCGTCGAGAGCGTGGGAAGAGAGCATCGGCAACAGGTTGTCACCGTGGCGAGAGAAGAAATCCGAATTGGAAGCGCCATGAGACGAGCTTGAGGGGAAAGAGTTGAGATTGATTTTATGAGCTAGAACGAGCTCATCATCTTGAGTCCACAAGGGAACCGGTGTTCGTCTGTGTTCTTCAAATCCTTTCGTCAGAGTAGAATACCAAGGAAGCTCCAAGGAACGACAGGCAATGATGGCTGTTTATAAGATTTCTTAATGAGACGTCAAACTCTGGTTCTCTGTCTTATCACACCTCAATCAAATCCACCCATCAATCAATCAATCATCAAACTTAATCTCAACTTCATTTCAATCTGTTTATAATCACGAGCAAACAAAATTTAATTCCTCACTTTGCTTGTACGCTATCTCAAACGCTCTTGTTGATGTCATGCTGCTTTATGATTGTGTAATTTGATTTCCACGGTAGACCAACACTTTTCCATTGATCATCTCAATTTTTCATCATCTCACTTCTCACCTGCTATATCTTCCTTATTTATCATCGGATTCATAGCTCATGAACTTGAGTCGCTTTGATGACTCTTCCTTCTCTTGGCTCTGACTGTCATTCTTTATCTTCTTAAAATAAATCTCACGAAGCTTTTGACGACTATGACCATTCATGACCCATAGTGAACCCCATCCGAAGTTCATTATCTCCGTAAAGGAGAAGTGTGCTCTCTTTGAACCAAACTCTTCATTTCAGCAAAACTTCAGCATCATACCACTTCCTACTCCAATGTCTTCTGCCGTCACATCACCCTCTGCTTTCTTCAGTCACAACGCTTCAAGTCCGATCCCATTGGTTTCTAACACTCGACCTCGACATCTGCCACCCAGAGTTCAAATCCCTACTCGCCGAGTCACAGCGCCATTCCAACGAAAATTATCACGCCCAACACCAAACGTGAAAAGCTTGGTCAATAAGTTTGAAGCTAAATTGGTCTTTTCAAAGAAACGCCCACCTCAAAGTCTTCCCCCTGATGAACCCACTACGTCACAATCACTGTCCAAGAAACGATCCAAGAATCATACTCGAGCCGTTCGGGCTAGCTTCATGGGTATCTTGAATAATGTAAATTCCCGATCGCGTCATTCATCTCAGTTTCACGATCCCAAGAGACTCTCATCTCATTGGCTAGACGAAGATACAACATCTGCCGTTACTACTGACATTCATGGACCATCATCAGAACAAAGTTTGTTCAGCGAGATCAAAGTCCACAAACGTGAGCCTACTTTCTTTGTTCTGGTTGGGTTACTAGACTTCTTTCCTCTCACCTCCCTTCACTACCTTCTCCTGCTCTTCGCCTACATCTTGACGTTACATCTGAAGTATGTAGCCTACCAAACCCTGGTAGTCCACGCAGGGGGCTCAATTTCCAATACACTGTACTACCTGCCCGTTACCCATCTTCTAGGCGTTTCTCGCCTCTACACGGTATTGAGGTTGTATTGGTCAAGCCTTCATGATATAGTGACTGTACTCCTAATGATCACCTCTGAGTGTTCAGCAAGGGTATATCTGTATTATCGGTCAAAAATCTTCCTCTAATCACACATAGACATTCAACCCACTTCGCGTGTGACCTGGGAGCCAGAGTGCACTCTACTCACTTATCACGATAGCACGATGACCTGTTGTTGACGTGAACATCACCTTCCCGTAGGCCCTTCACTCATCAACATTTCCCGTGATCACCTTCCGCCTCCAAAGCCGCTATCTGAGCCTATCTCCAAGGGCTTCGTGGATGCAACTACGCATCAACTCGAATTCCTCACTACCTGTCCGACTGTGCTACTCGATGAACTTCCTTTAAAAAACCCTTCTCAACCTCATGATCATCGCCGGGGCGATCTGTTTCTTAGCTTGATTCGCGAGCAATATCCACACACGAGCGGGCCGGAACGAGATATAAATATGTATCGAGGCTCAAGCGGCCTGAGGCCTCCTCAGCAAGTTTCTAACCCTGAAATTTCCTTCGATCCATCAACACAAAATGTACCGATACAAGATGGACACTTACCAGACTCCAAGCCGCTTCAAACGTCGCACACCCAAGTGTCTGCATCCATCAAGTTTCCTACCGTATCCGATTCCAAAACTGACCCTCCAACGAATGATTTCAACATGAGATGGTCTCACAGTGTTCCATCTAATTCTTCCGATGTCATCCCGCTCGCAACCTTACCATCGTCTTCCACTCGTTTCTCATTACCAAATTTTTCCAACTCTCACCTAAGCAGACCTGGATTGATATCAATACCTTTTCCTAGCTTTGAAGACGACGAGGAATATGGAACTTCAGATCCAACTGTTCACTCTACGCTGGACATTGTCTCATCTCTCGGCACTGGCTCAACTTCTTACAGCCATCTCAGCATTGAAGCCCTATCTCAACCCATCCATGCTTCAAATCAACAGACCAAGCCTTTGAAACCCGCTCGACCGAACGCACGTTCTTTTCTCATCGGACGAAAGTTTGATATCGACAATGAGAGTTTGCACAGCCAGCAACGTCCTTCTGAAGATGAAGACTTCTTAGGACCTGGCGAATCGCCGACTGCGAAAGGATCAAAACCATGGCTGTTAGCTGATGACTTGACCAGGGAGATCAAACCCTTGTCAATCATGCCACGATTTAATCGAAGGTCTTCGGCCTCCCAATCAGGCGCAAAGTCTCAACAGAAGCCTCATAAGGAAGCACCTAGGCTTCCCACCTCAATGCGCCCCTCAAGCATTCGAAGGTTCTCTTTACGCAAGCTGAGTGGCTCTCGACTATCTATTCGTCGCGATCACGGAGGTTCATCCACAGCAAACTCTCTGACAAGTGGAGATGAGTCCTGCAAGAACGCTCTCGAGGTTGAGCGCTGTAGCGGTGTCGGTAGCAAGATGTTTGAATCGAGTATTCGTCGATTCAAAAGCATTGTAACAGCGCCGATTGGACAACCAGAAAGTTCGGACAGTCTAACACATCATCATATCGGCTCGCATAGACATCGTCACTCTTCTCTTCGCACATCCTCATTTGGCTCACTCTCCTTCAGTTCTGCATCAGCTGGTCATGATGAAACTGAACACCAGACTAAACAAGATCCACAACCTCTTTCACCTCCTCAAACACCAGACGTAAGCGCCGATCAAACTATGAAATACATATCACCACTTAGACTTTTGCAGCGTAATTACAACATCGAAGAAAGTCCGAATCAAGTGAATAGGCCTTGTACTCCCTCGACCGAAGCCTGTGACCTCTCTAACAGATCCTTTCCTCCTCTCGCTGGGTCATCTCACGTCTCTCCGATCCATCAAGAAATCAATGAACTGGAAGATGATGAGACTATGAATCTTTCATCCGGTGCACATCAACTCATGGAAGCCCCCGATACCATTGTGATCCACGACTCAGCTGACAACACAGCCCGAGTAATGACAGGTCCTGATGAATCAGATGACGTTGTTCCCGTAGACTCTGCAGCTGACTTGGCTAGGCTCAACCAGCTATTCCATAGCTGGCGTCTTTTGTGCGCTCAAGTGGAGCAAGAATTGAAGTTGAGCAAAGAACGTTGGCCGGATACTAAGAATTCACAGGACATCTTGAGTAGTAAGTACATCTCTAAAACCAATCGCTCCAAGGAGCGGAAATTCCTCACAGCTGGGCTGATCACATACTTTGCTCTATAGCCTTCGCGACACCCTCCTCGCATGATGCAATACTGGAATTTCTTGCTCACTCACGTAACACTTATCTGAAACGATGTTCGGCTCGACGTCGAAATTCACGAATGGGTCATAAGTCGACATATCCTCCTATCTTTGTCAATCATAGTGATTCACCAAAATATTCTTGTGAATTGAAGTTAACTCCTCCTCCTAAACATCCTTTTGGATCTCGACCCGCCACACCTGTCCAGATTACACATGCATCTCCGTCACTACCCGCTGATAAGCGGCGGTCCCAGTACTCGACAACACCTTCACCTGTTGTGCCTCAACCACTGATAGTGACCTTACCAGTTCCATCTGCATTCGTATCACCTGAACGATTCAATTCTCCATCTGATAAACGTTCGTCATTATATCGATCATGCAACAGTTCCAATTCATCACTTTTAAATCCTTCAAGTAGACCTGCAAGTCGATTAAATCTGGATCAACCTCTGAATGACGCCAACACCAGTAGTTTTAGTATCAAAACACGTAGAGCGCTTGTTGAAACTTCCATCAATCTAACACCATCACCTAAAAGAACTCTTAAACTTACCAGAGTACAAATGTTATCAAAATTAGAAACTGATGGACGATCATCTCTAAAGAAGGAAAATAAATCGAGTACACCCATCTCGGATCGGACTTCACCTATATATCCAGTCAGACCAAGTAGTTATGCCGGATCAATCATCTCGAATAAATCTACATCTTCTCCTACCAATAAGATACCTGGTACTCAAAGTAGGAATGCAAAGAAAGCTTGGAAGAGAGGCGATCTTGAGGCAAAATCAGTCCATAAAACTGTCAGTCAAAGTAGTTTCTGGGAAAGCAATGAGAATAGTCTGGTTTTGGAAGAAGATGATGAACCGGAAGAAGAAACAGGAGTATTGGTAGCCTCTGGTGAAAACAGTTTCGCAGCCAATGTGTAAGTCATTTTATCCCAATTCTTTTTAATGAGACACAAAAAAATGATGTTGGATCTCTTTTCGGGGTGCTTTAGACTTTTGAATGACGGATTTAACCCTGGTCGAAGCTTGTGTCGATATCCTAGTAATCGAAGACCTCTCTTGAACAAAGCGAGTGCTCGATCAATGGGTGTACCAAAGAAATCAAGTCTATTCTCTATCAATCGGATCTAATCTCACTTTTCGAAATCATTTTATCTCCATTGCAGACAATTCAGGCTAGTGATGAAGCTCTCGAACCAAATATTTGAAATCAAACAACTTTTTCTCTTGACATGCACTTTTAATACAATTTGGGATTGCGGGTGATGTGATATATGCACGGTCTTGATCTAATTGTCATCTTATCTTTATCTATCTTTATTGGAGTTTTACCTCTTAACATTCATTTTCTCTACCTGTGTGTTTATCTGAGAATGACCTTTTTGGTCTAAAGGAAGGAAGGAAAATCGAAGATATTCTTCTTGGTACCTGTGGATACTTGTCTTGTATTTTCATCCAAATATCAAGCTTTGCGCTTTCTCTCTCTCTCTCTTATATAACTCTGTTTCATCTGCTTTCAATTAATATACATATACTAACACTTAGTACATAGTTACCCTTGATTCATATCTGTTGTTCTCATAAATCTAGCCTTTTGTTGTTTGACTTTATACTTGTCAGTGTCTGTGTACATTTGTTTATAATCATTTTTTGTTTCTTCATCCTCTTTTGGCTCTAGAGCTTTGATAAAGTCTGTTGTGTTGCAGTGGCTGGCTTGTTGAAAGGAGAACATACCTTCATTTACAAAGATACCAAGACCTTTTGCGTCAGGCTCATAATGTCATCTTAGTCGTCACGTGAGCTTCAGTTTGGTCTCGAGACCTCCTAAGGAAGAACAAGTTCGTGCGAAGGAAATTATGACGTTTGAGCTACTCGGCATGAGACCCTCGGCGTGTGTATACATTCCATTCATGAAGAACGATCAGATTAACATGTCAGGGTTGGTATGAATTGCATCTGCTCACGAGTTATTATAATTCGAGTTTCTCAAAGTCGAGTCATCGCTTCACAGGCCCAACGAGGATAACAATGTGAGCAGTATATGTATGAGTTGATTGAAGGCCTCATTCTACAAGTATCCCGATTGATTCGGATCTGCTTGAAATGACATAAAGGCTAGTCGAGCACTCATGAACGAAACGTTCCCGACCAAAAACATCACGCTCAAAAAAGGAGTTCTCAACCCTATGTCGAGGCTGTTCAGTCGTGAAGCCTTCGATGTTCAATTCCAAGATCCAGACGTCGAAAAACTTTGCTTTCAGGAATCTCAGAGTATTGCCGCCTCTGACTCCAAGGAGAAAACTAGCTGGAAATTATACTTGAGTGTCTCAAACATCTAATATCACTTTCAGATCACCGTTTCGTGTCACTACTAGGAAATCACATCACTTGGATAAGCCAATGATCATCATTCTTCCATATGATGAAAATGCAGACTTTCAGGTCCAGCAACAAATCCATGTATGGCAAAACCACTTTGAGGTCTAGAATTTAGAATGCCATCAAAATGAGTACATGCTTAATACCTTATTTCTTTGTTTAGTTGTGG